>CAKAOH010041077.1:98475-159499 GCA_916701665.1 Sebastiscus tertius
TATAATTTTTTTTTTAACCTCTTCAAACCCACTGCCTGCTGGTGGGACCGTCATCTCAAGCTTGGATGAAACCCACAGGACTAAATGAGGACTTTCTTTTAGATTCTAGTAGAGATGCCAGAGTTTCCAAACACACCAAATATGTCAAGGTGAATTTGGGGGAAATGTGCATAAAATGTCACGCAAGGTGTCTACAATCTAAACTTCTGCTATGTTATGAACCATCCAGACACATAACATTGGTCTCTATGTGCAGCCGGCGGTGAGACGAGTGGTCAGGGACCGTCTACAAAATGCAACGCTGAAAAGAGAAAAATATTCAATAACTTCAGTATTATACAGTGTAGTACCACCAAAATTACTTCACAGATCAATGATGTTCTTGTAGTTGTACTACAACACTTAATTTTGAAAAAATATGCTTTTGCATAATTTTGGTGAATTTTTAAATGGGAAAAATATTCAATAACTTCAGTAATGTACAGTGTAGTACCATCAAAATTACAACACACATCATTTATCTCCTCGTGGTTGTACTACAACATTTAGCTTGGAAAAAATATTATTTTGTATAATTCTTTTGAATTTGTAATGGGACAAATATTCAATAACTTCAGTATTATGCAGTGTAGTACTGTTAAAAGTGGTATATTATCAGTAAATAACAGATAATAACTGTTGTCACTTTCCACATTGATTCTGGAGGCTGAGAAGAAAACACAACAGTCTTTTGAATATTTCACTCAATCCTATAGCTTCAATAAAGACGTGAATAAGATGATTTTAACAACATTAAATACGATTAGATGGAGATTTTAAAAGAAACTGGATGTTTAGGAGATTACATGAAATATACATAATGTCTTATATTGATTATACAATTTAATATTGCAGAACAATACGGTTAAAAGTGGGATGTTATCAGTAAATAACAGATAGTAACTGTTGTCCCTTTCCACACTGATTCTGGAGGCTGAGAAGAACTGTGTCACAGTGACTCAGCAACATCTCAGGGACTAGTGTGGCGCATTCAGTCCTGTTTAAGTAGCCCTGTGTATTTATCAGCCGATATTATATCTTATTCAGGCAAAAATTACCAAATTCTGTAACGACATTAATTTGCTGACGTGTATCTATAATGGTTGTCACGTTAGGAGAGAAACACTTTATTAAGTGCGTCATTAAACTTCACAACCCAACAAGCCATTTCTGTTTAATTCTATCTAAAAGAAACACAGAGTACCAATCCATATGCATGTTTTGATAACATACAGGAATATTGCTGTGTTGTCAACAGCAACAGAGACGTGATTAACAGTGACACGTTTGTTTAAGACCCACCACTAGTTACCTTAACGTTACAGTAACGGCAATATTACAAATTACGAATCAACTTTATTGTCTAGAAGTCCCAAATAATGTAAAAACTCACGCTCCGGTGCATTATCTGGTACGTCTGACATCTTTACACGAGTGTCCTCCCGTTAAAGTCTTCCCCCTTTTCGAAGGTTCCGGATATGCACGCAGTATGTACCGTCCGCGTCTAAGCGAGGAGACTATGAATATAATAATATGTATTCCTAGCTCTGTGATTGTCCAACCTACTTCTGATGAAATCAAACCCTTTAATATGACACAAGCCTCGACGGATGTTGCTGTTTTTCCGGGTATTTCCTGAAAAAAACAAAAGAAAACCTTTTTTTCAAGTGTGTGTATGTAACGTTCATAGACTGTTTGGTAACGTTATAGTGGCGCACTTTTTGGCACCTGGCCTTTGACCTCCCATTGGAGAGAAAAGAGGAAGGAAAAAAAACAATAACAAATAAGAAAAAAAAATAATAATTTGCAAATACAGATATCTCAATTTATTTTGAATTATTTATTTTTTATTTTTTATGTGCTGTGCATTCCAAGTAATATCAGTCAAACTGTCGTTGAGTTGTTTTGATAATACCTCTACAGAATACAGCTAAAATTAAACTTTGAGTTTCTTTTTTTTTTTTTTTTTTTTTACAAAAGCAGATGCAAAAACAGATGAACAAATAATAATGCCATACAATGGTTATTAGATTATTCTAATGTAGTATTACACTTTATTTAACACGAAACAAGTTGGTGAAGAAGAAAAACAGTGCATTAATTGGCATTATTATACATTAACAAGGTCATACCGTGAAAGTTCCCAGCCAAAACATCTAAACATGAATATGCAAATGTTTTAACCTTCAGAGCTTTATAAAAAAAATTAGCAAACCTTAATTGTCTTATTTAAAGAGCTGCCACAGTGGTGTACCAAACAAGATCATTGTAAGACTGACTTATATTGAGCCAAAATGTTGCTAAAATTCAACACTTCCCTACCTATTTGGAAACTGCACTAAGCTGGAAAATAAATCCATTTAGTATTTAGTGTTACTCAGTATTTAACAGTATTGTGTTCAACAAAATTATGATTATTAATGTGAATTAGCAGCAGGAACTAACTGTGTCCACTAGGTGGTGCTGTTGTTTGACTTAAGCCAGCAAAAGCTACAGTCATATAGACACAAACACAAGCAGGAAAAGACAGAAACAGAGAGGCAGGGAGTAGGGGCTAATGTTGAAGTTTAATACAACTTTGAATTATAACTGGTGAAATGAATGATGTGAATTGATTTCTGACAATTTAAAGTATAGTTTCATGCAATGCACATTCTTTTAACGTGAAGCTTTTCTGACACAAAGTATGTTGTGATGCATACAGTCTACGGTTGTAATCAAGTGCATTTTGAAGCTACTGTATCTGGAATTTTAATAACATAATTTCTATGTCACACATAATTAAGGTGAGTAGTTCAGTGACTCAGCAGGGCCTTGAACTGTAATGGGTACTAATATCCCCAGACCATGGTAACAGTTACTTTTATTGTGTTTTTTTCTTTTTCTATTTTTTTACATTAATTATAACATAATTTTGTTACAGGCCTGAGCTTGATGAAACAGTAAACAGATAAACATTACTGAAAGTAAATTATTAAAATAAAATAATAAAAAATAAATAATAAAACATAGAATAAAATAAGGGACAAATAAATAAATACATAAATAAATAAGGGGGTGGGGCATTGTAATGATGCCCTTAGAGTCATAAACACACACATTAATCATAGAATGCTACATTTTACGCATATGTACACACCACTAATTACATGCAAATCATTCATGAAGTGAATTGCGGAAGAGCCTCTGGAGCTTTCCAGTCCATTGTGCCACTTCCTCTTTGAATTACAGTAAGTCACTTAGATTATAGGGATTTATCAGTGTTTGCCATACATTTATGAAGCTTCTCTCATATCCTTTTATTTTCTTTCCATGGGACTTACTCTGAAGATTTCTTTACACCATTTACCGGTGTTCTTTTTTTTTGGATCCAATTGAATAGTATACATTTCGAGAGTCTACGACTCCTGCTTTGGATGGCAGTCCCAATAAAAACTGCCCAACAGCTTTTTAAAAATGCTGCATACAACATCTTTAGACTGCCGCCCTTGTGAAATCTATCTCCAACTGTCTAACCTCACTCTTTCTCACTCTGGGAACTCATATGACAGGTGTGTGTGTGTGTGTGTCTGTGTGTGTGTTGCGTATGTTGGTATGTGGGTCTTTGTGGCCAACTGTTGTTTCTGTTCAAGCACATTTAAACTTTGTTTCCAAGCTGTTTTATTGGCTCACTGGCATCATAGGAAAAGGTGATTGGTCCACAGAGTATCATTTGTCTGGCTTTGTGATCGAAGAACAAGGAGAAGTGTTAGGTGTGCTACGTGTGTGTGTGTGTGTGTGTAATGCATGTGAGTTATCCCTTGATATTACTGTGTGCAAGAATCTTTATGTATCCTTGTTGTCAGTATAAGATCTCTGTGTTTTTACAAATTTGGGTATCTTTGTGCCTGTGTGTGTGTGTGTGTGTGTGTGTGTGTGTGTGTGTGTGTGTGTGTGTGTGTGTGTTCATATGCGTGTGCCTATCCCTCCCCCAACTGTTTGCCCTGTCGAGAGTGTGTAATGTGATATTTTCTTTGTGTCGGCCCATCCGTCATTAACTGACAAACGTATTCACACAAACCTTTAACAAGCTTTATTCACTGCTCACCACTACTTTCCTGTGCATGGTAGGTTGTCAACCAGCAGTCGGCCAGACCACAGTGTATTAAAGAGGAGCACCACCTAAATGAAGAATTCCTGTATGTTATTTCCATGGCTGAGGAAAGTTCAATCAATATCAGTGAAAGTTAGCTACTCTCTCTCAAAGCCAGAAATCAGAGAAGTAAGTCTCAAACTTGTGATGTCATAAAGTATAAAGTCTGAAGCTGATCCATAGACAATGAATGGAGGCTGATTTTATGAACCCGCAGAATGTTTGCTTTTTTTTTTATACCAAAATAAGCTTTATTCTATTGTAATGTTCTCAGTTGTGAAATAGAAAATGTTCCCATGTATTCACAACATTCCCCTGGATGCTCTCAGTGTCATCTAGAACATCTCTCCCTATTCATTGTCTATGGAGCAGTTCCACACTTTATACCCGGTGATATCACAAATTTGAGTTTTAGCACTCTGGTTTTTGGATTTAGGAGAGTGTTGTTTATCTTTATAAGTGTTTTTGGACTGTTTTAGACCATAGGAATAACATGTATGAATTTTGAAAATGGGCGTAGTTCCCCTTTAAGACTAGATTGTCCTACTGTGTTGTCTTGGCACTGACTTCTGCGCAGTGTAGGACGCATATCGTCCATGAAGAAAGAAAAAAAAAAGACACACACATCAAGTGGGATTTCAATGATTGTAAATTACATTAAGAATATACATATTAGGTCAAATATGTTTCAATTAAATGTGTCTGATGTTGTCCTGGGTTAGATGCCAATGAGGCTGTAATAAATGGACATTGAGGAGGAGATGTTATTGGTGCAGAATCACAAAAACAAAAAGTGAGAAACATCCTTGAGTGACAGAACATTTTGTGAGAGATGTAAAAATAGACATGAAAAGAGCGATAGAGACAGACGCATACAGAGACATAAAGAGAGGGGTGCAGCACAGAGAGAGGGGTGTCATTAGGTGTGTAATTCATCCCTTGAGGCTACATGAAAGCCTGAGCAGAGGAAAACAACAGTGCAGCTGGGGACTTTAGTTTGGAATAGTAGTTTGTGAAAGGGCTATGATATCCTTCCTCTTTGCACTTTGCTATTCCACCCAATGCCTCTCCACACCCTTTAATGGAAGCACTAAAAAGGTTCAATTAGCTCTTTGAATGGAAAGAGAAGCTGACATTAGCCTGTGTACAATGCTCTGAAAGGGAGAAAACAAACTCTATTGGACACATTTTTAGACTAGGTGAGACCAGTTGTGGCAGTTAGTGCTCATGTGTGCACATTAGGCATGTACTGCATATTGGTAGAATAGAGGAAGAAAATAAACAAATACATAGCCAATGAGAACAAGACTCTGGATGTAAAGGAACTAGATTTTCCATTAGAACTATATGTGTTTGAAATGTGTCAAACCTGAGTGCAGAGTGCGGTGTAGACACACGAAGACCCTGAAGGGAGATCAGTGTTGACACAGCCATGTATGCTTATTCGCTTTCTTGCTGAGAGTTAGATGAGATGCGCCCTCATGTTTATATGGTAAACATGAAGCTACCACCAGATTGATGGCACAAGATGAAAAAAGTTAATGTCAGGCTTTCTGTGGCTGGGCCCAAATGCAGACGCTAGGTGAAAAGGTAAGTATTTTATTACAGGAGTTTTTGATATTGTAGCCTGCCGTTGGTGGTGGTGAGGGGAAAGGGGGGTCCCGGGGGATGTGAGATGACTGGCGTGGCAGGTAGGTTTTTACTCTGGAGGGTGGAGAGCAGCAGTTAGTTGAGGAGAGCGGGCGGGAAAACAGATAAACAGGAAACAATAAATAAATAAATAAAAATAAATAAATAAAATAAAATAAAATAAAATACATAAATAAATAAATAAATATATATATATAATAAACATATTTTTAGATTTTAGAGAAATCAAGAGAAAATGTAAATACGAAATATATGTAACAATAGTGCAAATAATAATGCTGAAAAATAGGATCTAATTTTAAGTGTGTAAAAATGCAAGAATAGTATAAATAAATAAATAAACGTTAGTTAATATGAATGTTAGTTTAAATGTACTGTATAAATAAATGCAGTAATGCCAGATTAAAAAAAATATAATAAAAACATACTCACACCAGGCAGGCAGGAGTCACGGAGGATGGACCGTGACACTTAAAGACTCATCAAAATGATTATTCTTCATCCTGAGGGGGGCATGGATGTCTGTGCAAAATCCCCATGGCAATCTATTTAATAGTTTTTAAGACATTTCACTCATAACCACAGATGTGAACCTCATGGTGACGTTGTGAAGAAAAGTCAGAGCATCACCAAAGTCAGTAGGATTCATACTCTGGGCCATAAATGTCTGTAGAAAATGTCATGGTAATCGATGAGATTGTTGAGATATTTTAGCAGAAGAGGTGGACCGGCTCACCAACAGACATTGGCATCTCTACAGTTATGCTGCTAGCATGGCAAAAATAGGATTGTGTATAGATTATTGAACATTTGCTCTCTGTAATAAAACAAGAGGTTATCGCCATATTATTATTAACCTTAACTGACTTAGATATTTCAAATGTTTTGTGCAGGAATATTGAACGATGACATCATCTGACAATCTGTCACACACACACACACACACACACACACACACACACACACTAGACTAGATAGTCCATTATGAAGTCAGGCACATTCTGTCCATTCAGCAAGTGGTTTACACACACACACACACACACGCTAATAGACTCAGGTCAGATTTTGGCCACAGAGTTACTCAGCACAAAAGTTAAGCCTTGGCTGCACAAGCAGTCATCACACTGGGAACAATGCCACAAACACACACACACACACACACACACACACACACACACACACCAGCCTTAACATAACTCACACTTTTTCTATAAGGATTAACAGAGGAAGTTGTGTGTGTTTGGGTGAAAGTGTTTGTCAGGGTAGAGATGTCACACAACTGCAGAGGAAAAAGGAAGTAAGTTGTTTATGGAAAAAAGATGGGTGTGATCTGGACATGGTGCGGTTAACAAATTGCATGTGAAAAAAATTGAACCCAGAAGGAAACAAAGTGTTTGTGGATTTAATTTCATTTTATAAGTACTGCCATCAGGTGCTGATAGCAGTGGGCAACCTCCGGGTCTGAGAAGTGAAGCCAATGCTGAAGTGCCTTAAACTTGGAGGGCAGGGGGGCGACTCCTCTGGTTGCAAAAAGAAGTTTGATTGTATAGAAGTCTATGAGAAAATGAGCCTACTTCTCACTTGATTTATTACCTCAGTAAACATTGTAAACATCAGTTTATGGTCTCAATCACTAGTTTCAAGTCTTCTTCACTACAGCATGATGTTCAATCAGTAAATTATGGTCCCATTTAGAGTTAAATAGACCATAAAGGAGGGTATGCTTTAGGGCGTGGCTACCTTGTGATTGAAAGGTCGCTACCACGGCGTTGTCCGGTCTGGGTGTTGTTCATGTTTTCGTCTTATTTCATAATGTGTTTTCAGTTCGTGAAAGTTAATTATAACATTTTGGTCGCCTATAAATGTCTTATTCAGCATTTGGTTGTACAAGCATGTACAAGCTAGCTGATCATCCTCCCATGTCACTTCTGGTTGCAAAAAAACAAGATGACGAAGGCCAAAATGCCGAACTCGAGGCTTCAAAACGGCAGTCCACAAACCAATAGGTGACTTCACGGTGACTACGTCCACTTCTTATATACAGTCTATGGCTGATACAGCATCTTTGTTCTTTACTACATCTAAGGTATCATTGACATAAATTCTACAGCTTATATGGGTGTGTACAAGGTAAAGTAACTTGAATGTGCAGTTTGACATATTTGCATGACAGTAAAGTTGACAAAGTGTAAACTTTTTTGCAGGAATAAACCTGTGTTTTTTGAGAAAAATACAAGAAAAATGACAGAATCAGTTGTTTCAGCAAACACCCCAAAAACAAGAAATCATTGGACTTTAACATGGTAGACTGGTTTCCCGCCAATCGTTCCTTAACCCCAACCAAGATGTGCTTCCAACTTTAACTAAAAGTGCTTAATTTAACCCAAACCATGCTCTTTCCTTAGCCATAATCAAGTTGTTTTGTGCCTCAATCTCACCAAACCATGGCGCTGTGAGATCATAACTGACAAAGGCAAATGAAGTCACCCTGCATAGTGGGATGTCAGATCAGAAAACACTTATATGGGTCATTCTGGAGGGCAATTGCAAAAGCTGTATTCTTTGTTTTAATGTGGAGGAGTTGTTTGGCTGAGATCTCTACGACAGCACCCTGCTGTGCCAGCACCCTGCTGTGCCAGCACAGTGGTCTCATTGAAGTGAATGAGAGAGTCAGGGTGGCCTGTTGGTGAGAGACAGAAGCAGGATGACAGAACGTCACAGGTTCAGTTCATTTAACAACCACTTCTGTGTGGTTTGGGATCCTCCTCCATCGTTCTTCTGCCTCTGATCCTCCCCCCTTCCTTCCATCCTCTCTTATGAAATTCTCAGCTGCTACGGTCATGTCGGGTCATCCCCTCGGAGACTATTTTAACTGTTTTAACTGCACCTTTGGTGGCCGACACTCCGGTGTGTGACCGCACAATATTGGAGTCTGTAGAGAGTGACAAAGGCATTTGTGTTTGACATTTAAGTTTAATCAACTGCAAGCAGTTTCACCTGCTTTTAAGTTCTCCTTTCACTGCAGAAACAGGAATGTTTGTTACACAGTCCACACCCAACGATAATGCAAAGTAACGCACACCCACACGCATCAAACACAGACTATGCAAAATCATTGCTCACCATCATAAGGAACACATTGTGTACATGTACGTGCGTGCATTCTTGTTCATGCTTTTGTGTGTGTGTTTGTGTGTGGACACTCCCTTAGTGATAATGCATGCAAATCTCCATTAGTCACCCATCCAGCTTGTACTTAAGACTGTTTGTTTTGGGCTTATTTTTCAGAGAAAAGAGATGCACACAGACAAAGAAGTGATACATTTCTGGATGTGCTTGAAAAAATGTCATATATCAGGCACTCAGATTAGACTACTATCAGATAAAGGTTGAGTCACACTGCTAAGAAAACAAATTAATAATTATTTTCTCCTAATTTGCAAAGAAGGTATAGATCTTCTTGTCTAAAGGCCTTTACACCCCGGGGACATGACGAATAAACAACATGAAAATACAAAAAACTTGCCTGCAACTATTATATGTCTAGGGCTTTTATTGTAAAAGATAAGAACAGAAGGTGTGGATCTGGTATGCGCTGCCTTTGTCAAGGTTGAAAGGAGTAACAGTTTGCTGTCCTGGTTCAGACTACAGAGCCTCTGTGTTGTTGTTTCACAAATACAGGCGCAACTCAACCAGTTCCGCACAACGTGATGGGTTGATGCCTTTATTCACGGTGTGAAAGCTCATAAAATCAACTTCCCTTCTAAAAGAAAAATGACATTGCTTTTTCACAGAGTAATATTCACATTCTGCATGAAGAAATTCATGACAAAAACAACAGTTTGAAAAAATATAATGACCTGGGAGTTGAACTAAAGGCTGTCAATCGATTAAAATATTTAATCGCGATTAATCACAAATAAATCACACACATTTTTTATCTGTTCAAAATATACCTTAAATGGAGATTTGTCAAGTATTTAATACTCTTATCAACATGGGAGTGTACAAATATGCTGCTTTATGCAAATGTATGTAGAAATGTGTTATTGGAAATCAATTAACAACACAAAACAATGACAAATATTGTCCAGAAACCCTCACAGGTACTGCATTTAGCATAAAAAACATGCTCAAATCAGAACATGGCAAACTGCAGCCCAACAGGCAACAACAGCTGTCAGTGTGTCAGTGTGCTGACTTCACTATGACTTGCCAAAAACTGCATGTGATTATCATACAGTGGGCATGTCTGTAAAGGGGAGACTTGTGGGTACCCATAGAACCCATTTTCATTCACATATCTTGAGGTCAGAGGTCAAGGGACCCCTTTGAAAATGGCCATGACAGTTTTTCCTCGACAAAACTTTGCACAAGTTTGGAGCGTTATTTAACCTCCTTTGCAACAAGCTTCTAGTTTCATATGATACCGGTATCTTCTCTCTAGCTTTAAAGTCCGCTACAAACTTATGAAAGATTGATTGCGTGAATGCGTTAAAGAAATTAGTGGCATTAAAACAAATTTGCGTTAACAAGTTATTAAGAACTTGTTAGCTAAGTGAAGAACTACTAATTAAGAATTAGAACTATTTCTCGAGTGAGTAATGCATGTAGAATAAATTCCACTTCCCTCCACACGGGTTTCCCCTCGACCAACCAGGAGTCATTAAAGCAGTAACAAGGACATGATCCCTCACCAGCTTCCCACCCACTGCACCCCAACATTATCACATACATTTCAAAGCGCAATATTAAGGCAAGAAGAAGCTATCACTCTTCTGGGCAGTAGTCTTCATTTGTTTTGTTTTGTTCTTTTTTTTTTACATCAAAATTAATAAATGTAGAGTGTAATATATAAATAAATGCCTGGTAAATTGCTATATGCAGTATCTTTCAAGATATTTTGCAATAGCATATGTGCACACACATGCAGGCCCACTGGAATTTGAGATACTTCTTGCGGTTATTCTGGTCAGGCTGCAGCCAAAGGAATCCTAGACATCAACTCTATATTCATGGCTCCATCTCACCAGCCCCCAACTCAAACCACTGACCACATTTACACCACCCTGCTCCCCCAGGACCAAACTAATCAAACCACCCCCCCAAAAGAAACTAAACTCAACCTCACATCTCAACCTGAGAACGCTGCCATGGTTGATGAACGTGTTGATGTTGTTTTAAAGTGGAGGACAGGCTAGTGTTAGTGTGTGTGAACGTGAGATGGTGGCGTGTTTGTGTGAGGATAGTATCCTCATTTGACCTTTGACCTGCCAAAACCTTCACACTTCAAACAACCTCCATCACGGCGCTGAGAGCACGAGAGACTATGTTTACATGTGAACAAACACACACACACACACACGCACACACACACGGGGTCTGAAGAGGTCAGAGGTCAGTAGAGAGGAGAGGTCAGGTGTTGGCCAATGGGGTCCCCTGCTCCCTCTCAGCTGTCCTCGCTGCCTGAACAGAATAACCCCAAAATAACTGCCGTTATCTCTCTATATCTGGGTGTGTCTGAATTGACAGTTGTGATGACAATGAAAATATCTTTTGTTCCAAGGAAGGGAAGCCAGTCGCGTGTGAGTGTCCTCGACTGTCAAAGTGTTTATGTAGAGGAAGGAAGATTAGCTAGCAGCCTATTTCTGGTCATACAGCGTTAGATAGAAGAGTGTTTTCCTCTGCATTCAACGGGAAAATACGCTACACTGCATTTCCTACCATAGAAATGAAATTACAAACAGGAAAGTTAGGCTATTTATTCTTAATTTAATTATTCAATGTTCCCTTTTTAGCTCTAGACACTGGGCCGATGTTTGTTGTCATCACATGTTCATATCAGTAAACTATGTTATTAAGCCGTCAAGTTAAGACTGTTGAAACTTTTGAAATGCAGCAGAATATGAGCCTGGAATAAGCTGTTTGCATTTGTGGCATAGCTGTCTGAATTCACTTTTGAATGGTCAAAGGACACAACCATGTGTTATGTCAGTCTGACTATAATCATTTATTTGACAAATGCATTTTTACCCCTAACTATTGGCTCATTTTTTGGCTTCAAGAAAGTGTATAAATGTTTTCACAAACATCATAAATCTGATTTTACATTTTGGTAACACTTAATTTTACAGGTCTGCAAATTTCATGGTAATTAGGTGATAATGCGCAAGTAACCAATTTGAAATTTCTTTGGAATTACTGCCAAATTAGTCCAATGTTTACCTCAAAATTTATGGAAAATGACTTTGTCTGGCTGTCTTGACTTGGGCCTTGACTATGGACTTTTATTAATATTATTTTATATCTATTATAAATATTATTTAATAATTATACACCGCTATTTCCCATTAAGCAGTAATAAATAGAAGGTAATTTATTTGATACATTTACAGGAAAAGAATACAAAGTTAATTGATATGCTTTATTTCCATGTCTGCTGATAAATAGATTATAACTACCAAATAACTTGTTTGAAATTTCTTAAAAAACTCCCTGAATCATGACATCAGCTACCAGGTTACATTTGTGTAGACAATAAGTTGTACAATAGTGAGATTTGTGTCTGATCAGAAGTGTCTTCTATTAGTTTTGGTTTTCTACCTCCGATGAAGAGTAGCGCACAGCTGCTTCTCAAACCTAAGGGCCCTATTTTAATGATTATATGCTATTTCAGCATGTAATTATTAAATAATGTTTATAATTAATTAATTTTTTTATCAATTCTGAGGTAAATATTGGAGTAATTTGGCAGTAATTCCAAAGAAATTTAAAATAAGTTACTAATAAATAAGTTCATAATTACCATGAAATTTGCAGACCTGTAAAATGAAGTGTGATCATAATTTTCTATTTCAACATTCAGATTTTGTATGGTTATAGAACTGTTGATCTTAAAAACAAAACAAACAAAAAATGTGTTGGTGAAATACATTTTCAAACACTCACACACGGATACCAATCTTATCTTGATCATAAAATATTTGTTTTTGACTGATGAGGGGATTTAACAGTGTGTGTCTAAATGAGTGTGCACAGGGCTGAATCTGTGCGTGTGTTTTTCGTATAGGTGCGTCTGTGTTTGTGTATTTATCAGCTGAGAGAGAACGTGTCTTGATAAACTACAACAACCGTGTAAATTACAGGTCCTTAGTGGCGGCCTTCTTATCAGCGTAGTACTTGTGCCAGTGGTCATTTCCGTGTTGATTTGTGGGGTTTGGGTGGCTCTGCCCTCTTTGTTTATTTGTGTGCGTGTGTATGTTTAAAGGGACAAACCCAGCTGATACTGCCAGGCTCCTGACCTAAATCTTACAGTTTTCAATTTTTCAGTTTAGTTCCAGTGTGCCTCTATTGGCTCTTTGTCCAGCATTGTCTCATGTGGCCAGGTGCTTAAGCAAATGAATGAAAATCTGAGGATGCAAATGCAATGGAAAGTAGCATGTGTTTGTTTGACTCTGTGTGTGTGTGTGTGCGATCTTTTATCTTTACCACACTGGTATGGTTATGCGCACACACACAGTTGACCAGGTTGGGGGTGGAGAGAGAAGGAGAAAGGGAAGGTGGAAACAAAAATGGTGAGAGATGTGTAGCTGCTGAATTTCTAACTTCTTTGTGTTTGCTTGCTTGCAACCAGGCTGCTGATGCAAACACAGATTACCTCGTTACTTAGTTAATAAGACAAATCTTTCTTCTTATCTCTCTGAGACTCTGTCCACTTTAAAGAAACAGTGTGTCACATTTCAGGGGATCTATTAGCAGAAATGGAAAATAATATTCATAACTATGTTTTCATTAGTGTAAAATCATCTGAAACTGAGAATCGTTGTGTTTTTGTTACCTTAGAATGAACCATTTATATCTACATCTAGAGCCGGTCACCATCTTTCTACAGTAGCCCAGAACGGACAAACCAAACACTGGCTCTAGATAGGGACATTCACACTTTAGCATTTTCACGTTTTCATGTCGGCTACCATAGTTCTCCTACACGCTCGGCACACGGGAGATGTTTAAGTTGTTTGCAATCTGCAACCTGTGTTTTCGTTAGCTTAGAATTAGCCGTCCATATCTACATAGGGAGCGGGTCCTTTTCACAAAGTCTGCCATGTTGCTCCGCCATGTTTCTACAGTAGCCCAGAACAGACAAACCAAACACTGGCTCTAGAGAGAGCCTTTCTCGTTTTTACATTACCTGAAGGCCACTGTAGTTCTCCAACACGCTTGTGAAAGTGCGCTAAGAGTGCAAACCGTGGTATCTCCAGCTGCCATCTGACTTCCGCTGTTGTTAAAGTAGTGTTACTATGGTACGGACGGCCTCTGAGCGAGGCGAACGGCGTTCCCACGGTTTTGCATTCGGCCGCTCACGTTACCGCAGTCTTGGAAAGGGTGGAGTGAGCGGAGCGGCACTTAGTTGGTTGCAATCTGCAACCATACTACTAGATGCCGCCAAATCCTACATATTGCACCTTTAATGCACAAAAACCACTCATTAAAAACACTCTAACATGACTGTCTGTGACCAACCTCAGGCAATGTGCTGACTTTCAGCTGAGCACTGATGAATCTCAGTGCTGTAGTAAATTTTACGATCCTCCGTAAAACCAGCCTTTCATGCAGCTGTCTGAGAACATCAACAGAAAAAACGATGCCTCTACTTTCATGGTTTTGTATGCAGTGTTTGTCCAAAAAGGTCTGGTTGATAACATAAATACAAAACAGCCATAACTGTGTTAAGCCTTGCAGTGTGAATGGAAAACATTTAGAACATGTCCCGCATTTCACATCACTTTTATCTGCATCAGTGTGAACGCTGCCTGAGTCCCTGCCAGCGGAGAGGAAGGGAGGGAGGAAAGAGGTGGAGAAAACAGTTTGACCGCCAGCATTGTTCCACAATCACATCTCTCTGACTTCGTCACTATCTCTGTGTGTTCTTTCTCTCTGCGTAAATTTCTGTACTCTTTTTTTCTTCTCTCTAGTAATATTGCTTCTATTCTCCACAATCGTCTATCTCGTTTTTTTTGTGTCATTTTTTTTCCTGTCCTGTTCAATCTGCCTCCTGCTGATTACCTACAGTAGCAGGCCTCTACGGAGTGAGCATGGACACACACACACACACACACACACACATGCACACACATATGCGCTGTGAGAAACAGGAACAGCGGAGGTGGGGGGTTGCTTCCTGTCTGGCTGTAGATCTCTGTGTGTGTTTTCTTGTGTGTGCACACTGACAGCTCCCACCAGGGCCCACATATAAAAATGAAGCTTTTATATGTTTCTTTTGCATTTTGTCTCAATGCTTTTGGTGTTTTATACAAGGAAAGTCATTCTGCTTATCATGTTTGGATGTTTTTTTATGCACTGCTGTCCCAGATGGTCTACTGGTCAGGACTCCTGGTTTATACCAAGGTGGTCTGGGTTCAATTCCTGGGAAAGGTTTTTACAAAATCATCATTAATGTATCCATTAATTCATGTCAAATTGCATCTTAATTGAAAACCTCAGGTCCTTTAAGATACGTGTGTAATGTTATTTTGCACATTTTAAGTTTTTTCTCTTAACTAAAGAGTTTTTCATTTTGTTTAACGTTGTACAGATGATCTACTTCATTTCCAGGTTACCAGGGAGACGGGTGAAAAATCTTTTTCATCCAGATGGTCAGAAGAGTCTCTGAGCCTCAGAGAGGATTCTGGGAATGCATTTAGAACGGTAGTAAATGATGACAAACAACCTTCTGAAGTTTTTCATAGATTGCCCGGTATTCATTTCTCAGAATATCAGGTGCTTATCTCTGTGATTTGGATGTAATCCATGAGAGGCATAAACTGGGGCTGAGGTAAGAGGAATGTGTGCAGACAGTGGCCAATAACCATCCATCCTTTTCTTGAATGTGCTTTTCACACAACATAAATTTGACAGCTATAGTTACTAGTTGCTTTGCAGATTAAGATTTTACACAAATGATGATAATTTCACAAATATAATACATTGTTATAGATTAAACATTATTTAAATTAGTTAAAGTAACTCAACCAGCTACAACATTAAAATGTTGCTCATGTCATTTTGAATTAAATATGATAATACAGCACCCTGGTAGAGAACATTTTGCATGATAAATACATTTTATACACCGCCAGTAGTGCTTATGTACTAAAGTCAACTTTTGACTGCAGGACTTTTACTTGTAATGGAGTATTTTTACTTAAAGGTGCAGTGTGTAGGATTTTTTTGTTTTTTTTCCGGGTCTCGGTTACTGTAGAAACATGGCGACCGGCTCCGTGAAGAGGACCCGCTCCGTATGCAGATATAAACGACTCATTCTGAGGTAACAAAAACACAACTATTCTTAATTTTAGGTGATTATACACTAAAGAAAACATAGTTATTAATATTGTATTCCATTTCTGCCAATAGATCCCGCTAAATTGTACACACTGTTCCTTTAAATTCCTTTTTCCTCCTTAAAGGTTGCGAATACTTGTTCCACCACTGATAATGTTTGATGTGTGCATGTAGATTTGAAGTATAGTTGGGCCTCTTCCACTTTTATTTTGCAATACTCTTTGCCTCTGGGTCATACACTCCAGAGAAAGAATGTCTCAAACACTGTGTTTCACAATGTGGGCTGAGTTGTTTTTTAATCATAAAATTGTATATGTTATTTTTGTTGTTTTTGGGGTGAATGGAGCCCTATACAGTCATTCCTAGTCTTTTTGAGTTTGAGGTGGAATTCCTCTTTGATAAAGGAAAAGCTCTCATTCATTGGAGTGAGAATATTCAGAATAGATTTATATTAATACTTATTAACCCATTTGTGTCTGCAGCTGAAGTATTCTCTGGGCTTGCCTGAGCACAAATGTGAAGACATTTTCCAAAATTGGTCAAACTTTTCAGTTTGGCTGAAAAGTGAAAAAGTAAAAGTGAGAAAATGGAAACTATATTATTATACTAATTTGCTATCTATGAACTCATAACAACAATTGTCACAAACAAAGATATGCACACATATGCACTGAAAAAAAATCATATGGTAGACATTTAATAAACATAATGTTAGCATTTTTTTCCTCATTTTTCAAAAATCCTGATTTTGACTATTAATAAAAGCGTGATTTTTCATGTGATCTAAACATTTCAAAGTTGTACTGTTAGATAGTTTCCCAAAGTACTGTATGTCCGTACCAAATTTCAAAACTTGCGACCAATCTGAACAAATGTGACATTTTATCTTATCATACTAAATATAGTCTTTGGGCACAACTATACAACTTTGTGATGATGAAGGATTTACAGAAAAGAAAATGTGGGTTAATATATAATTAAAAAGTCTAGGAATCTCTTAAAGGAGAAGACTATACCCAGAATAGCACGAGGAGGCAGCAATGATCTATTTGTGCCCCAGGTGACATACTACACTGTACTAAACAGCCTTATTACAGGGTGGAGCTGTGTGCACTTTATTGTTTCCACCTATAGGTCTCTAACAATAGCAGGAAGCTGATATGTGTCCACAGTGACGTACAGTGTGAGTGGGTCCCCAGTGTTTGTAGTGTGTTAACCTGTGTGGAGGACACCTGACACCTGGCAAAGAGGTTAAACCTGTTCCCACCACTCCTGTGTGTTTGGGCGACAGCGGTGGTACAGGGGGTCAGTTGCCCGAGGAGCTGAAGATGATGGGATTGCTTTGTTGTTTAAACAGGCACTAGCTGTGGGCCTGTGTGCGTGTGTGTGAGCGCTGTTATGTGCAGCGATGAGATGTTGAAATGAACAACAAGTGTGCAGAAGGTTGACACACAGGTGCGTGGTGTGTGGGCGGTCTAGTTTTATGATGCTATTCTGCAAAAGACCCATAAAAATCCAAGATTTAATTAAAATGTTGAGGGATAATCCTCCACAATAGAGAAAAATTGCAATCCTGTGTCATTTTATGGACATTTACTAGTCTTGGGCTGTAATAAACATCAATAAACATATAAAATATGTAGGAAATGCAAGAAAAAGTGTGACTGTGTGTGTGTGTGCTTGTCAACTGGCAAGGAATCCAAAAGCAAATGAGAGAGAGAGTCCATTGTATTAAGTGTTACAATGAGGCATCATCAGTTCAACACATAGATTCCCTTCATTCCTCTCCTGCCTGCACAACACAGTATGTGTGTGGTTTCTTGAGAGCATGCATATATTAGACTATGTGATAACTCTTGTGAATGTGTGTGTATGTGTGCACGCTGCATGTGTGCAAACGTGAATGTGTGCAAACATTCGGAGGGTAATTTGTAGTCTAACGAGAATTTTTGTCCTTGGTTACCTGCTATTCTCATACAGCAACGCGAGCGGAGCGTCCTGAGGCTTTTTTTACGAGAATCCTAACAGCCTTCCCTCCTGCTGTCTGCTATAAGAACAAGGAAGGGTTAGCAAGTATCATAGTAATCTGTGGACTCTTTTTTTAAAGCCTCAAAGTCAAATTTTGAATCTAACATTGGAGCTTAACTCTGTAAATCTTTTCTGGACGCTTTGGTTCTTTTTTTTTTATTAAAAGTCAAATTGAATTTGGAATTCTCCTCAGTTTTTGTGTAAGGAAAAAAATGTAATGACACTGAGACTATTATGCAGATTTTTTTTCCGATTTTTAATAGAGGGATAACTTTTTTACTGATATTTGAGCCAATGTTATTTGACCAATCAAGCTGTTAAAGGGACTATTTGTAACTTTCAGAATTGCTGCTTAGCAGCGACACCTGTGGCAGTGAAGTCAACGAAAGTCAGCGTCTGGCTCACGCTTGCTCGCTCTAAATAGACATGAACTCGCTCAAAACAGTGAGGCGACACACGTCAGCTAAAACCACAATATCGCTCTATATTTCACCTGCTTGGCAGTAAAGTTAGCTGACCAGACGAAGGTCTCTCCATGAACATGATTTAGATCTGATCCTAGTGTTGGCTATTCCTGCCTCACCCTCCTACGCCCGCAGGGAGACATCGGCAACCGGAGCCTCTCCTCGGCTGCCTGCTTGCCTTCACTGACACAACGCGCACCAACAGAGGTTTTCCCTGTCTTGTGAAGTGACGGGGCTCCGCAGAGAAAAACGGGAACCGTGATACCGGCACCCGGTGTCACGATGGCGATGATGTTTCTCTCTGCGGAGCCCCGTCACTTCCCAAGACATGGAAAGCCTCTGTTGGTCTGTAGAAGCTGCAGCATTTATTTCTGCACAAACGTCCACTGTACGTTCACTAGATATTCTCAGAGCTAATCTAACTCTTCTGCAGTGTGGAGTGTGTGCGCGTTCACATCTAGAGGTGGAGCAAGACAGCAAGAACGCGCGCTCGGTCTGAGTGAATGCAAGCAGGCAGAGGAGACGAGGAGGAGCAGAGGCTCCGGCCACACGCCAGCACGCACATGCGAGCACGCATGTGTCCCAAAAAGTTACAAACAGTCCCTTTAAGTTTATATTCCACTTGGAAAGTTGAAGCTAGTAATGTCGGCTAACTAGCTCACACTAGGAGAGATGAAGCTTGTTAGCACTGATTCCACTGATGTATAAAGAGAACTGTACAGCCTTCAAATTTGCTTCAAAGCCTGGCTCACTTCCTGGGGGACTGATTCCCACCAAGGCCCCAGGAAGGGCTTTGATGCCAATTTTCGTAGTAACCAAACGGTGGTACTTCCGTGTCTGTCACGTGATGCCATTGGGCCCAAAAAGACTTTTTCCCACAGACTTACATTGGGAAAGAGATGTCTGTAACTAATAATTCTTTTTGAGGTAAATTAACTCCCCAGTATTAACATTTGAATAGCCCATATTTAAATAATTAGGTCCTAAAAGTTGTAAAATGCACTTATAGCCGAATCCAGAGTTATTTCTCTTCCTCCGGTCATGTGAATGAGCCCCAAACCGAGGCTCGACCGAGGACTGGGAGGCGGAGTTAAAGGAAACGCTACTGTGCCTGCTCTATGGGCCCATTGGGTGCGGAGGATCCCCGGATGATCTGGGTCATTTTATACTCAGAAGTGGAGCTTTTTTTACTTCATGCGCAAATGAGCGATGCCCCGCCTCCAGCGCTGTATCCAGTTCTCTTTATACATCCATGATTCCCAATAGGCGTTACTTTCTGTGGATGTTATTTCAACACTTGATGAGTCATCAGCAGCTCTCACAACACTGTGTTTGTCCCACATAAGTCTGACTTAAATCAGCATATCTCTATATGCTTTTAATGTCACATCAAAGGGCCACCTCCCTCTGACTGGCCAATGTCTGACAGTCTGTGCACACCACTAATCAGTTCTATGACTAGAATTTAATCAATTGTAAGCACAAGGTCACATTAATTTAAGATGTAAAGATTTAGTGTCAAACTTATTTCATCAGGCTGGATAGAGGGATTCCTATTTATTCCAGCAGTGATGGCAGTCCCGTGGCATGGCCAAAGAATTATGTGCTGCATAACAAGCCTCGACAATGCCCTCTTCAGTACCCCGTGCTTGTCCCAACTAACTGTCTCCTTATGACCTGACAAAACAATCCCATCATCAGACCACCGAGCACATGCAGGGGACAAAGAAATGTCCTGACGTCCTGAGATCTGAATGTAAACTTAATCAGGTATAATAAAACTGATCGCAGCAAATATTTGCATGTTGGATAATTGTTGAGGTGAAGTGTTGATTTTTCAGCTATCAATTATTTGCAAATGGAAAGTTTCGATGGGAGAGTTGTTTGTCGACTCAGCCCTAGAGCTGATATGCCTTTAGAGATGGGTGTGGCATTGTATAAACACGTAAAGCCTTGTACACCTTTGGCTATAAATTAATATTAATGTCTCTTAACTAGACTATTCTTCTTCTATTTGTCGTCACCATGGTGACAGGCTGATTTTGTTACCTTTGGACAGAGACAGACTGTTTTCCCTGTTTCCAGGTTTTGTAATGGGTTTTTGGGTTAAATGCCTGAAATAAGGTCTGTGGTTAACACAAGCTTCAAAGATTTTAATGTTTTGTTCTATGATATATAGTATAATACGTCAGTAAATATCCCACTAGTGAATTTTGAAGGTTTTACGTGTCTTAAAAGAGGTAGTTGCTAACAAGTGACTAAATGAGACTACAAGCGGCATCACGCTAACTCGTCCACCTTTACAGTCTCGTTGTTCATACTCACATTCATGCAACTGTGGTGTAGTTAGTTTATAGCCTATAACGTTAGCTTTTTACTTCTGGTGATTGCATTCAAAAAAATCATAAAAGTGGTGTTCATTTGGGGAGACTATCTTGCTGAACAAAACGCATAAGTATCATCAATGTTTGTTTGCCACAGAGCTTATTTTCTGCAATAATCTAAAACCCAATACAAAAATCCCATTGGCTTTTTGTCGAGAGAACCAGGGCGATGCTAACTTCCTGTTTGGCCTACAAAAATACGTCATCCCTGCACCTCTATTAATGTGGGCTATTTCCCAAAATATCAAACTATTCCTTTAACCACCTCAAACATTGCAGAACAACTTAAAAAAAACAAAACCATGTGAATTACATAGACTTGCGTATAAAAAAATGCAAAACTGTGACAACTCAAAGAGGTGAAATGATGGGACAGCAAGTATGAGGATTGGGTTCGTTGTCTCACACTTTAATAAGCTACTCTATCAAAAAGTACGCACAACTACAAGCCAAGCATCCCTTTCTGTAGGCCTATAAGTCAAGAATACATCATTAGACTTTTCTTAAGTATATCTTGATCAAAAGATTAAGTACAACTAGGCCTATAAGCCAAGTATACTTAGACTTTTCTATATACTTGTCAGCATAAGCCAAGTATACTTAGACTTGTCTGTATACTTGTCAGCATAAGCCAAGTATACTTAGACTTTTCTGTATACTTGTCAGTATAAGCCAAGTATACTTAGACTCGTCTGTATACTTGTCAGCATAAGCCAAGTATACTTAGACTTTTCTGTATACTTGTCAGCATAAGCCAAGTATACTTAGACTTTTCTGTATACTTGTCAGTATAAGCCAAGTATACTTATGTATACTTTTGTTAAGTATATTTCTGACATAAGTACATAAAAAAGTGAACTGAAAGTATACTCTCTTATTTTAAGTTTAAAAGAAGTATGCTAATAGCACACTTGAATAAACTTTCTTTTTGGTAAGGGTCTGGAGAATATGTGCTTGTGCCACGTTAAGAATGACAGCAGAAAATGCCGTAAAAGAAATGAAGTGCAACAGCTGGTGGGGCTTGAGAGGACAGAGGGTATAGAACTCAATCTAAGAAGTGCTGTGTCTTACATTTTTGTTAGCAGTTGAGGAAAAAGGAACCGTTTTAATTATAATGAGCTGAGATACCCTGCCAAGAAAAGAGTGAAACACAAACGTTATCAAGAGATCGACCTCTCGGTGTTGCCAACCCTGTTCTGGGAGGTGTGGTGCAGAAAATAAAAAAGGAGCATTCCCAGGTGACTAATGGAGAAATAGAGAAAGCAGGGGTTTATACAAACAGGGAAATGTGGAAAAAGGGGGAATATTATTCATGCAATTAGGAGATTTCTGTGCAAAACATCCCATTCACCCTCCTTTTCACCGCTCCATTCCTCTTTTAACCACATTTCCCCTCACTATTCTTTCCAAAACCTTCATTCCTTCCTCTCCTTGACTTTTCATCCCCTTTTATCCTTTTAATTTCCTTTTGTCTCTTTCCTCTCAGTCTGACCTCTGCCGTTTGTTTTCTTTTCTCCAGTTCAGCCTGTCTGCCATGTGAGGAAACTTTCAAAAACTTCCTCTCTGACTGACTGCAGCCATAATTATTTTTTTATTGTCACTTTTCCCGCCTAGCCCTAAACTTGTCACCAATCCGTTCATGTGTCACTGCTACACACACACACACACACAGACAGATACACACACACACACACCTCCCAGCATATTAAATCCCTATAACCACACCCATCTCCAGCCCTCGAGTCCTCCCACGCGCGCTCACGACAGCCGGTCCAGAGAGAACGTGCGCCTCTAACTTTTTTTTTTGGGGACTATACCAGTGAGATCTCCAGCTGCCGTTTTGTCACGTTTAGAGGCTGTTTTCCTGCAATATATATATTTTTTCCAATTTATTATCCCTTAACTTTCCAATTTTCACAGAGACACACAGTCACACCTGGAACTCCAAACAGCTGTGCGATCTTCTCCTTCCAAACTCGGTAAGTAAACTTATATTTTTTTAAGTTTGCATGTTGTTTGAATGCTGCACGGACAACTTTCTCTATGTGGATTCAGGTCCCATTCAAATCCAATGTGGCTGCTAAATACCCTCTTTAATATATCAATAACATTATTATATTGACTAAGTGTATTTCTGGTGAGTTTTTTTTAGCTTAACTCTCCTTATTTACTGCTGTGGAATATTTTAAGATGCTAAAATAGCATTAAATATTCTTAAAATAATGGTGCTCTGTCTGGATATTTGTATAGTAGGCTGTTTCTTTTGAAAATGAGGACAGGTTTATTTAGTTTTTTTATGTTTTAAAGAGCCTTTTCTGTCGTGTTTTCCCCCTCTGGACATTTTTACGCACATCATAACTCTGCTCCTGAGTGGCTCCAACTTTCAGACATTGGGAATGAAAGGGGCGTTGTCAGCCATCAATGTGTGCGTGTGTGTGTGTGTGTGTGTGTGTGTGTGTTAAATGTAGCTTATCTGTCTGTCTCAGTGCTGAATGTGAATGAATGTTTAATGCATGAGAGGGAAGATGAACTGCTAGTTTTTCAACGAAAACAGGAAAATGTGTGCGTCTGACTTAAAGTGTATCTGTAGACTGTTATACATTAGACTTTTCACTAAATTTATGGTAGGCCTGCCCATATGGTAATGCTAAATTTCTATTTAACTTAATCAAACTTTGACTTTATTATACATTGTTGAATTGAACGGACGCAGATTTCAAATCGGTTTGGGTCCCATGTAAGTAGCCTGCATTATTTGCTCTATAAAGCTGAATACCGTTGCCCCTGTTGCATTGTTGACTAATTTGCATATTGATGAGGCCATTTGCCTTATCCCTCATTGGGGGCGCCCTCTTGTGGTTCAGAACAAAACAACTTGGTCCAGGTTTTCCATGGTTAGAGGCAGTGGTCTGAAGATTACATTTAATATGGGAAAGCACCCGGATCGACTGCTATCAGGCCATTAAATAGGAGTTATCAGTTGCTATAAGCACCATAGATGTGGGGGTCATTCAGAGTCTGCTATGCCTGCTACGTTGTAAAAGTGAAAGTGAAACATAAAAGCAACACATTCTAACATGTTGTAAATCTGAATGAAACGTCATATTTTGAACACAAATAAAAAAGGCTTCTTTAAGTTTTGGCACCAAAAAACAGTTAGGTTTAGGCATTAAAGCTACAATTTGTTTAGGTTTATTAAAAAAAAAAAAAGTTAGGATTGGGCAATAAAACTACAACTTATTCAGGTTTAGAAAGCAAAACTACAACTTTTTTAGGTTTGGGCAAAAAAAACAGATTTAGGCAATAAAACTACAACTGCTTTAAGTTTAGGAAAAGAAGACAGCTAGGTTTAGGCAATAAAACTACAACTTCTTTAAATTTAGGAAAAAAAACAGCTAGGTTTAGGCAATAAAACTACAACTTCTTTAAGTTTAGGAAAAAAAACAGCTAGGTTTAGGCAATAAAACTACAACTTCTTCAAGTTTAGGGGGAAAAAAACAGCTAGGTTTAGGCAATAAAACTACAACTTCTTTAGGTTTAGGCAAAAAAAATTAACTACGAACAAAAAGACAACTACATATTGTTGGTTTCACATGGGATGCAAACCTCAGTCTTCTGGGTGAAAACCCTGTGTTTTGTGTCCCCTTCATCGTCACCAACCTCCACCCCCTATGGAGTTTCACACTATCTATACAACAGCGCCTGACCTCCGCTTCTGCTCCTGTCATAATTACTCTGGTCGCTGTTGCATTCTTTTATACCTTCTTTGGGTGATCTGTCATGTGAATAGATGATAAAACCTACTAGTGGGTGTAGTAGGCTCCTATGGACCTACATCTATAGGGCTTATAGCGACTAATAACACCTATTTAACAGCCTGACAACAGTCTAATCGGCTGGGGAAGGTTACAAATATGCAACAATCTATTGGAAACTAATGCCTCCTGTTGACAACCAGTTATAAACTGTTGCATGCAATACATGGAAAAGGAGTAGAAGGGAGATTATGAAATCTGAATTTGGACCCGTTCAAGTTGCTCTAGAAGCTTTTCCAGAAAGCCAGTCTTAATAATAGTGCAGATCATCTACTCCTATCTTCTCTTCTCTTCCAGCTTTTAATTTAGCTTAATGAGCCTCACAGTCATCAAATGTGTGAAGTTGTGTTAAAGAACCACAAATTAACTTAGATGTGATGTGACACAAGGCCTGAACGTGTTAGTGTTAATTTGAAAGTATTTTCAGTCACACTGAATGGAGCGGGAGGAGAGAGGTGTGTGATATTTGATAGGAGGATAGGATTAGTCGGGGGTGTGTGAGGTTTTAAAAGGTGCTGACTATCAGGGAACAAGTGTGAAGTGACTGAGAGTAGAATAGAATAAAGGAAGAGAATGGGAGGGATGATAAACGGATGAGGATGGATGTCTCTTTTTTACCTCTTTATCAGGTGTTCCCAACTTCTCTCTGCCATGTGGGAGTCATTACTCAGCGCTGTCACTTTAGGAATGTGTGTGAAAACGTACACACACACGCACACACACACACACACACACACACACACACACACACACACACACACCTAACAAACCATGTTACTGTCCAACATGAAAGAATTCCTGCGTCAGTGGGAAGTCTTTAAAACCAGCAGGAAAACAGTTGTGTGCATGTGTGTCTGTGTGTGTGTGGATTTGTCAATTTGTTAGGTTCCTGATTCCTGAAGGAGGCATGACCCACACACATATACACACACACACACACACACACACATACACCGAACTCTTTTGCAACAATGTAGGCTTCATCGTGCAAAACAATGATTCTCCATTCTAACCTTGCATTCAACAAAACTCAACATAGCTCAAATATTTATTTCAAAGCCTCAAAGCAGCTGGTGTTTAATAACTTTATATGAATAATGCAGATGGACTGATAGATTTTGGTGTTATGGTAAGTTCCAGGAAATGTCAAGTTATGAGGCTTGTGTTGCCACTAATAAAACAGTCTCATGACCATTATGAAAAAATCGGTTTGAAACGACAGTGTTGTTGTCTATTTGGGCTGTGAATGCATCATTTGTAGGCACTTATAATCCATTTTCCACAGGTTGAATTTCAATTTAAAATGTGCACTACCCCTTTTAGAAGCGAAAGTCCACTCTTGTCCTATTTAGAGTAGTGGATAGTGATATTTAAAGTGACAGTGTTGCATGAGGATGTGAAGGTCCTAATAAAATGGTCAGCTTAACAAGATGCTGTATGCATTCTCACTCCCAACTCATCCAATACCGCTGCTTGGTTAGTGCTCCTCAGCATCGGAGACTGATGCACCGGGTACCCCTCTTGCGTTACTTTTGGACGTGTCAGGGACGGCGTGTCAATATACACTCGCTACATGCACAGTGTCCTTTCAAAATAAACTTCCATTTTCACAGGAAGTTAGGTTTAGGCAGCACAACCACTTTTAGGAAACGGTTATGGTTGACATTACCTTCATGTGACTACCGAGTGACTAACTGCTCAAGTGACCCGCGGTTTTTCAAATCCTTTGTCAGGCTGTCTTTTATTTATTTGATAAGCGTGATTCAATATTTTCATATAAATTTGGCCCAACACAACTCCATGGCTGGAAAAAACAATTATGTTAGAATTGGATGATGATGTGCCTAAAATTAATAAGGTTGTTGATGTGAGCTACTTACTAGCCTAATGTTTGTTTTTTTCACATCCACCCAAACATTAACTGTTAGCATGTTAAGTGCATGAGCATGATACTGTTAGGCTAAGGTGTGCTTTGAGCTTAATGCTAAGTAGTCCAAAAAACTTAGACTGAAGAAGATAAGCCAGTTTGACTGGGATGTTGAAGATAAATGCTTGGTAACAACAACAGCTGTGTGTCTTTCCTTATGAAAAAGTAGTATACTTCAAGATTATTTTATCAAGTAAACTGAAGTAAACCAAGTATATTTCCCAAGTATACTTTATGTAGTAAGCATACTGATATAAATGTACTAGTAGTATACTTTTAAGTGTACTACTTCAATACTTCTTGGGACTAAATTGGCCCACTTTTTAGTTTATAAAAGTATACTTTTAAGTGTATTTTAAGTGTAAGAATAGTAAACTTTAAGAACACAACTACATCTAAGTTGTATTTTGTACTGCAACTATACTATGAAGTGAACTATACTACAAGTGAACTTATAGCTATACTGTTAGTTAACTAGTTAAATACTTGTAGCTCACTTTTTAGTTTATGAAAGTACATTTTAAAGTATGCGCTCAGTGAACTACTAGTTTAATAGTTTTAACAGCAAGTGTACTTACTGATAGCCAATGATTAATGCATTACACGAAGAGACTTGCTCCTTTTTCTATTTGACTTGATGTTTTGTGATGAGATTAAAACAATAAATAAAATGAGTTTCTCTGGCATGCCTCCACGGTGAACGGAGAATGCAAAAACTGAGAAAATTCTTGATGAATTGAAATAAATTCATATCAAAACATATGTTTGCAAACTCTCACACCCAAGCCAAGTATACTTAGACTTTTCTGTATACTTGTCAGTATAAGACAAGTATACTTAAGCATAATTCTGTTAAGTATATCTTTGATAAGTACCTAAAAAGTAAACTGAAAGCATACTCTTATTTTAAGTTTAAAAGAAGTATACTAATAGCACACTTGAATAAACTTATTTTTGGTAAAGATATTCAGGGGCTGGACGCTCTAAAAGAGAAAGCCAGAGTCAACCTGAGCCTGAGATGGTCTAGCCTCACAGAAACCTAAACTATCGTGCATTTGGGATATACTGGATTATCCATGGCTTATCCTCTAGTGACACTTCTAGTGAGCCAAACTGTCAAATATTTGGCTTATGGTAAGGATGTGCAAATAGCAAGGTCGGCATCTTTCATCCAGTTTTGCTCTTTGCTTCACAAGGATGCTTTAGGCCCTTTTCACAGCAGCTGTTTGACACATCATAGCAGCCATTCCAGTCAGCACACATGCACAATACCAGCCAGAGACCTGGTCCACCTCAATTGAACAGGATACGGGCCCATAATTAATGTTAATAATTACACCTGTGTTTACCCTGCAATGACATGTCAAAATGGTTGCTGTGAAAAGGGCCCTATTGTCTCAGAGTGCACAGGCAGCCAGTTCTTGTTTGTAAGAGCTCTTGTAAATCCATAATGTAAAAGGATTATAGCTGTCGCACTGGGCAATCTGGTTATAAATATAATTCTGTATTTGTTCCACTGTCACATAGATGACTCCTCCTACTGTACATCTTAAAACCAAACTGTGTGCATAGCCTACATGTTTGCCTGTTGGTGTCTACTGGTTTCAGTCTCCTCTTCCTAAACAAAGCTTTGTTTGGTCACTGGCTTCACTCCAGGGAAGATTCGCCTGTTTTCTCTAAAAATAAGCCTTGGCTTGGCTATTGTTGTTGTGTACACACACACATACACACACACTAGGTTGTTGAGCCTGTGCGAAAACAACGCAAAAATGAGCACAAAAGTTCATGCTTGACTTAGGAAATTCAGTCTTAACTGGAGGTGCACTTGCTATCCTTTTTTCCAGCGCTTTCGGCCGCACTTCACCGTCATCATCAGTGGATGGTTTTTGTGCACGTTGGCTCAGTGTCAACACGTGACACATCAGAAAACTGCCACGCAAAGTATCTTGAAAAGGGATAGGTTTGACACTTTGAGCCATTATGTCAAATTGTCGCTTTTATTGTTCCCTATAGAACAGTTTGTTGCTCATGGTGCCTTCAAATGGGGTCGTGTTTACCATGTTCACGAGAAGAGTCCATATGAACCCCCCCCCCCTTGTTGTATTCACAACCTCGTGAGTGGAAGGTTTCTGAAAGCTCAGAGTTTACGAGTTGTGACATGTTTGTTGACGTTGTCAGAAATGGCGGAGGCCTTGGAAGATAATTTTTCGGTTCATAATAAGTGAATATATTGTAATTGTAATCGTATACTGCTTTTCTTCGTAATTTTATAATATCTGAGGAAAATGACGATATTCCCAACGGTCTCATCTTTGTCCTCTGTCATTGTGCCTTTGCAGTTCCTGCATTATGTTACCAACTTGCTAGCTTGCTAAATTGTTAGCCTCTGTGGCTTCTAGACAGAAACAGTAACGTTAATATTGCCATTGCTTAGCATAACATGTACAGGACTTCCCATGTTGTAAACACAAGCTCATGAGTTTCATTTGAAGGCACCATAACACAGAGTTTATCCCATTTGCAAAGAGCACTCAAACTCAACCTATAAAAGAATCATAAAATGGTCTGTTTTGTTAGATATTCTAAATGCCATTAAGATTTAGTTTTCCCAACTGTTTTGACCTTATGGAACAAAATACATAGTGAGGTGTCAGTTAAAAATGTTGCATTAGTTTAAACTGGTTTGATGAATATAACATAAGAGCTCATGAGAAACAAAGTGAGGCACTCCAGACGAAGCATCCCCTGGTCGTGGAATCCCAACAAGTATTCCAGACTGAGGGTTTGGAGGAGGAAATGTTGCATATTGAGTCTCAACTGTAAGTCTGGCCCCTTACGACCTCGTAAGGGGCCAGAGGGCTCCACTGGAAGCCTTCTCGCCTTTTCTCTTCCTCAATCAGTTTTTCCATGGCTAAAGACAGAAAGAGAGACATTCAGAGAAAGAGAGAGTGGGACAGTGAGAGAGACGGGGGAGTGAGAGTCAGAGGCCCAGTTAAGTCTGTGGCTTTGTGTTTTATGAAAAGAGTAAAAAAAGGACATTAAAAGTCAGCATTTTCCACCACGCAAGGGAATCAGTCAGCACACACACACACACACACATACACACACACTTACACTCTCGCACCGAGTCCCCCAGCCTCCTATTATAAGGCTGAGTGGAGAGGAGGAATGGCAGCCTGTTTGTCAGTGTCAGCCGAGGTGGCTGAAGTCTGACAGAATCTATCAGCCTTACCTACGTGATCACACAAAACTACAGCATTGTTATCTTTCTTCTTTTTGTATGTACTTAGAGATGTGACAGTTTCTGAAAGTCAAACATAAAGGACGACTGTGACATCAAGAACAAACAAAACATAGAGTAATATGCATACAGTAAAGTGACATGACGTGGTGTCCGTGTCCCAAATTGTTGTTGAGTTATTTTGAAGTTACGTTTGTGACGGGTTTTTCATACTTATGTTATGTTGTTTACGTATGCATTTTACTAGTTTATGTACTTATTTTAAGCCCAACCATGATGTTTTTCTTAAACCTAACTAAGTGGTTTTGTTGCCTAAACATAACCGCAAATGTTTCACGGTAACAACATGGCGAAACATGTGAAAAGACGTTTCCTAAAATGCGTTCCTAAAATGCATTACCATGCTATTTATACGCCTTCCCATGAGATCAGGTTGAGTGTAAATGCTGCTGCTGCGGATAAAAAACACTGCTTCGGTATTCTGTATCTTTCTTTTATCTTAGTAAACCAGATATAAATCTGCTTTTTATAGCTCTAAAAACATCGCAGTGAAAAATAATAGTTAGCGGGTTTCTTTTCCTATGACAGCAGTAGACTCCTCTGCTTTGGTTAGACATCAGTGCATCATAATCAAATGACTTTATTAATGATCTGAGTGATGTATGGTGAATATAGGATTATCTTTAACTTGGATGATGAGGACTGTTATTCACTTGTTCTGCTGATTGACGCACCACAGCTGAGGGAAGCACCCCTCAGTGTGTGCATATGTCTATTACGATAGATAAGGCATGAAATAGCTGTGTTATGCATACCAGACTAGCGGGGATATGTGCTCCGTGTGTGCGTGTGTGTGTGTGTGTCTGCAGCTGTTGCCTGGTGTCAGAGGTGAGTATCAGTGCTTTCACACTTTACTATCAGCACTGAGTGAAACCTCTGCAAGGCAACACTGATCCCAAGCACCCACGGGGAATACAGGGCTCCACATTTAGGTTAATGTTTGTGTGTGTGCTTTTGTTGAAAGTGTGTGTGTGTGTGTGTGTGTTGAATGGCAGCGAGAAAGAGTGTATCACTACTATTAACAGGTTTTAGGCAGTAATGGAGTAATGTTTGGTTTATTACTCCTCAAAATTAGATGCATTGCTCATTATTAAAGAGGTTATTATTATGTTGCAGTGTATGTTTGTTCAATAAAATCAAAGGAATGGACAAAGGAATGGTTCATCATCCACCCATATACAAAGTTAACTTTATTCTCATTTTTGTCACCTGAGAGAGAGAGAGAGAGAAATGATACGAAATGCCAATAATAAATCAGCATAATTGTAGTTTTTTGGATAATTACCCTTATATATCATCATTACAAGCTACGTTTACATAAAACATCTTTATTACCTCCAACTTCTGATGAATTATTCACTGATGCATTTCTTTTTTTTCCAAAACTTTTCTTAAAATTCACTTGACAATTGAATGGAAACATGACTTCAGTTTGGTCAATCAAAGCAGCAAATCTCTAAATACAAACACAGACAAAGGGGCATGTATACATCATTTACACAAGCGGTACAGACTGTGTCTGCTCTGTCAGTCATCGCCAGGCTTCTATATCTGTGGTCTACGTAGTTTGAATTAACTTTTATCATCTGAACTGCGTCTTTGAGTCTCTTATTTATGTGAGTTTCTTAGCAGGCTATATATTTGCGGTTTTGTGTAGTTTATATGTATGTGTGTACATCAGAGTATGTGTGTGTGTGTGTGCGTTTACGCTCTTGTTTTTGTTTTCCTCGCTTCCCTCCATTTCCCTCCAATGGGGTTCCCTTCTTTCTCTCTCTGTCTCCTCCCTCGCTCCTCCCTTCATCTCCACTGAGAGGAGAAAGCAGCTGCAGATGGAATCAGATCCAGCTCTGTGGATGTGTGTGTGTACATGTCTAGGAGATTACTTACTGCTCTAAAGAATGTTCCTGCAGGTCAGATTAGACTCAAATACCAGAGAGATGCTCTGCAACGGATGCAGTGAATTAAATTGTTGGTTTTTATTTCGACTTGCCTGTGCTTTCCATTTATTCTTCTCAGACTACACTAGCTTTGTTCTATAAGGTCAAACTTAAAGTCTGATTGCCCCCCCCTAGAGACACAGTGATTATAAATGTTATAATAAGCCACTTTTCTGGGAATTTATAGAGCTCTGAAGCTGCAAAAGTCAGACCTCCAGCATGCCGTCGCCAGTCCTAAAAATAAGGGTGCGTCTCACATTTCCCTCCAGTGTGACCTGCTGTCACTAACACACACCATTATACTTAAGCTCACACACATCCTTTACAAAATGTAGAAAATGTAGATGTTAAAATGTACAGCTGTTTATATTTTGTGTATGAAACAAGGCCTGACATGATAACTCATTTTGTTGGATGATATATTGTCCCAGAAATAATTGCGGTAGACGATTTGATATCATTTAAGACCATTTTATGATTCTGATTTAAAACAATAATGCAAGTACACCCTTTCAAAGAGCAAATAACTTTTAGTTATTGAGAATATTCAGACATTGGAATGTGAAAAAATGTTGAAATATCCTAAATAAATAACCACACAACCAAAATAATAAATAAACTAGACTTGTGGGCTCTGTTAACAAATATTGCATCATATTAAATATAAATATTATAATTTAGAGAGGCATTCAAGTCAGTAAAAATGGTCTAGGTCATGTCCATATATCGTACAATAAATCGATAACGTAAAAATGATCAAGGTCATGCCCATATGATAAGTTGATAATGTAAAAATGATTGAGGTCATGTCCATATATTGTAGGATAAGTCTGTAAAATAATTATCTTGACAGGCCTATATGAAACACACAATATCGTCTCTTTACGGAGCTCTAAACTATATACAAGCCATACACCTTAATGCTGTCTTGCTGCACATTGTGGATGTTAAACACATATTTCATCCACATCAAATGCATGTTTGCACATGCTCAATTTCAGTTCCACTTATGTGACATTCATATTTTTCCTCACAAGGTTAAGGTGCAAATTAAAGCGTGTGTTGCCAGGTTATTGAGCATTAGGATCAGGGGAAAACAAGAAAAAACAGTTGCTGTTTACATTTCTGTCCAAACCCTAAACCCCTTCAAAGTGTATAGCTTACTTTTGATGTTTCCTCACCTCCTTCTTTACTATTTCCCCCCTTTCCCGCCCTCTTCCCCCCAACTCAGACAGGGGCCTATATCCTCTGGCACACCCCACAGCCACATGCTCACACACACAAACTGTGGCCTGCTTCCTGTCGGCGGGGAGAGGCTGTTTTTACTGCGACTCCATTTTGGCGGAGAGGGCTAATTCCTCTGCTGTCTGGCTCCATGTGTGTGTGTGTGTGTGTGTGCGTGTGCGCGTGCAATCACATGTGCTTTTAAACATGTTTGTGTCTCTGCCTGCTCAGCTTCTGAATGCCTTTGGTGGGAGTTTAGGCAGTTAATGGGATCAAACTCATATGTCAGTAATTGTATGCAGTACATTATCCCCACGGGGTAGTTAGGCTGAGTTTAATGTGTACAGTGTACACAGAGAGCAGACTGCAAGCGTAGTAGAGGTGAAGTCTTTATACTCTGCATTCATGTGAAGTTGTAAAACAGCATGTAAAAGCGGTGCTGGAAAAGATTTGTCGGAAAAATGATATTCTAGACTTCAGAATCTCATCCTGTGTGGTTATTTGTATCATTATGAACGTTAAACAGAATGATGCTGACGAAGCATTTTACATGCTGAGGTAAGCCCTTTCCTGGACAAACAAACTAATGGGTTTCTGGATGTATTTGGTATATTTGATGGCTTCCCCCCCTCCCCCAAAAACAATCCCTCGTAATATATGTGAACAAAAACAGGAAAGCAACACAAAAACAAACAACTGGATATCCCGACGGAAAGAGTAACATTAGCCTTTGTAGTCAATTTAGTTTCAGTTCAGAACAGAAAAGTGCACAAACAAAATCAAGGCCTTACCAGACGATCATATCTTAAGCGGAGGTACACACACACACACACACACACCCCTGTTGTGACTGTCAACAGTGTTGTCTGAAGCCATACACTTTAGACATTTGGTTTGTATTATAATGCTACAAACACCAAGGTCGTGCTGCAGAAAAACAAAGGAATAAGCCTTTGACCCAGAAACCTCTAGAACCCGATGTAGTTACGAAATATCACTATTTCATAGTTGTCCATTTAAAGAAGATATGGATGTTATACTGTTTTGAAAACATGAGGTCTTTAGCTTTCAGAATACGTAACCCAATTGTATGTTGTTCAAATTATGTCTTATTACTAGGGCTGTCAATCGATTCAAATATTTATTTGCGATTAATTGCATGATTGTCCATAGTTAATCTCAATTAAGCGCATATTTTTTATCTGTTCAAAATGTACTTTAAAGGGATATTTGGCAAGTGTTTAATACTCTTATCAACATGGGAGTGGTCAAGTATGCTGCTTTATGCTAATATATGTATATATTTATTATTGGAAATCAATTAACAACACAATACAATGACAAATATTGTCCAGAAACCCTCACAGGTACTACATTTAACATAAAAAATATGCTCAAATCAAACTGCAGCCCAACAGGCAACAACAGCTGTCAGTGCGTCAGTGTGCTGACTTGACTATGGCTTGCCCCAAACTGCATGTGATTATCATAAAGTGGTCATTTCTGTAAAGGGGAGACTCTGGAGTACCCATAGAACCCATTTTCATTCACCTATCTTGAGGTCAGAGGTCAAAGGACCTCTTTGAAAATGGCCTTGACCGTTTTTCCTTGCCAAAATTTAGGAGCTTTCCTTGCCAAGTTTAGAGCCTCCTTTGCAACAAGCTAGTATGACATGGAGTGCATTCCTTAGGTTTTCAAGTTTAATGTGATAGCAATATATTCACTCTAGCTTTAAAACTGAGCCCGCTACAACCTCTGGAAGATCGATTGTGTTAATGCAAAATTAGTGGCGTTAAAACAAATTTGCGTTAACGCATTATTATCACGTTAACTTTGACAGCCTTACTTATTACGAAGCATTTAAACAATAAAGTCTATAAATATTGATCAATATTTGTTGTGTTTATTACTATTTCAGTGTTTTTGAGAGATTTATGTCATTTGCAACATGGCTATATGGAAATAAGTAGTAGTAGCTTTTTTAAGTAAAACTCCTAGTAAAGTCAACATGTAAACAATATACATGGCCAAAACATTGAGACCGCCTGAGTGCATCTTTATGAATCATAAATGTTGTATTTTAGTGTATTTCCATCACATTTATAGTTACAGTTGTTTTCAAAGTGTAGGAGAAGACATTCAGTTGCATCCTTGTCTATGGGGTTTTTGGTTTTGATGGTGATATTTACTTTGAAATTTAAATTTTATACTTGGTGAGGATGGAAATCTTATTTTCTCCTTTATTTCATCTCCATTTTCTCTGGAATGGTAATATTGTTTAGTTTACTTACAATGGATTCATATCCCTTAGATTCTTACCTTTTAAAGGAGACCAGATATATGCATATAAGCCTTATGGTTAAGGAGCTATTCCTGTTTCATTTTGGATATGTTATTTTAGGCATCTTATTTTCCAAGGGATAGGGCTGCGGATGCTTTGGTTCATTTACAGTGACCCTCCATAGCATCTTAATGCATTAGTATTCTTGGCACCATTGGATGGAATTGTCTGCTAATGCTGCTATGCTAACTTAGCATGTCATATTCTGGTCTCCACTGACTGACAGAGCACAGACTGCCCATTTCAAGATGTAAACAGTCAACTCCTTGCTTCTATCAACAAGTCATAGTCAGGATTAAGGCCTTCAATCACTGCAGAGTAAACACCACCCTCCCACATACTGTACTCACGTACACACTCCCAAACACACACACATGGTTTGGCATACATACAGACACACGCTTCATCTCACATCTCAGCAGCATTTTCTCCAATTTGAGGGAAGACGTTTAGACTACAAACATTTCTCTGGCTGTTTCATTAACCCTGCATTCTTCACAGTTGTTTGGAAATGCTGTATTTTGGTAATCGGTTGCAGATGTAATAGTTGTCGTAAGTCCATATGAACTCTACTTGAATTGTCTTTACGCTATTTACCCTCTCCTCTCAGTTATTTTAAATTTGACATAATTCAATAATGAGGTCTGCATATATTTTGCATATTCAGCTGTCTTTTTTAAACCATTCAGTGATATGGGGGTCAGCGATACTGCAGCAAATATATTAAAACTGTACAAGGAAATAATGTGATCTATATTATTCTTATCTTACACTTATAAGATACATCAAATTGTGCACAAAATCAATTCATAAAATAGCAGAGATTGAGTGACTTTTTCCTTTAGTATCCTTTACTTCAAACGTGATTGCAGAAAAGCCAAATTGGTAAATATGAATATGCTTTCTGCAGTTTTTCATGAGTTGTGGCTATATGTACAGTACATATTTTTACAAACATTCAGGGCCAAGTACCGGTAATGAGGACCTCTACAGTAGTTTTATCTATGTGTTTGATGTATGCTGATGACACACAAGGGATTAATCTTCCCTGTATTTGTGTGTGTTATTAAAGTGTTACATATATGTTGCTCCCAACAGATTCCTTTCATGTGAAGGACCTTGATCCACCCCCCGACTATCAGCCTGCAAACCAGCCTGTGTGACAACCAGCATAAACACACCAGCAGGACTGTCATCCACCAAAAGCTGAAACATACATTCTGCGCATTGAAAACCAGTGACAGTGACGACATACAGCTACTGAAGCAGCCTGTGAGATATTTAACTGGCCTGACCAGACTAGAGGAGCAGCCATGTTGATCATCTTAGCCTTCATCCTCCTCTTCCATCTGGCTGCAGCCATCCTCCTCTTTGTTGCAACCATTCACAATGTGAGTATATAAAACCAAGAAAGACCGCACATTCGACACAGAGCAGGGCAGTACGGGACATTTTTTCATCCTTTTAACCATCATCCTCCCTGATGTATAGGCGTGGTGGGTGGTGTCGCCAGCCGGACGTGAAGTGATCTACGCTGACCTGTGGTACTCCTGTAACTCCACCTGCTACCCTGTGGAGAACAGCCATACTGCTGATGCGGGTAAGACAGTGTGTAGCTACTTAGCCTATGTGTGTGTACTGTAAGGTGTTGTGTTTGTGTATGTAACACCTCCTCTCTCCTCTTTTCCCCAGCCTATCTGCAGGCCGTCCAGGCTACTATGATCCTGGCCACTATTTTATGTTGCGTCAGCTTCTTCGTCTTCATCCTTCAGCTCTTCAGGCTCCAACAGGGAGACAGATTCATTTTCACCGCTATTATCGAGCTATTGGCCTGTAAGTGACACACACACACACACACACACACACACACACACACACACACACACACACACACACAGACATACATTAAATGCAGTGTGCTTAAGTTGTTTTCACACTTGTTGCACACTTTTAGATCAGGACTATGTTGAGTCCCAGACCCAGTGTTATGTAAAATCTGTAATCTTTAACTTTTCTCGCATTGATGGGAAGATAGCAGAGCCTTTACTCCTATTGTCTCTCCTTGGAGTTATTCGGTATGTAGCATTTTGACTGAGAAATGTCATCGACTTACCAAAAGACTTGAAATCAAATATGTTTTTTACACTTTATTGGCGTAGTCAACCAGGACAGATGCAACCCTGACAGCCAGTACACAATGACAAAGTGCAGAAAGCTTCTCAACATTTGACACTCCACTAACAAATGCTGCTTCATTATAATATACACTATTCATTTTAAGAAATTGCAGATCTAAAGCAGTCTGATCTACCTTAGTGATGCACAGTTGGCCCTTTCAGATCGGAGCTGTTCAAAGGAAATTGAAGGACAAAACCAGTTACCCAAAATTCCCAGTGTTGGTGCTAATATAAACTAACCGGCTGCTGGCCCTATAGCCTTATATTTAACAGGCGGATATGAGAGTGGTATCAATGTTATCATCTAACTCCCAGCAAGAAAACAAATAAGTGTATTTCATCAAGTGTCTAGGGCTGTCCTTCACCAAAGAAATTCTTAGTCGACCAGCACTTCGATTAGTTGATTTAATCGTCAGATCTGTAAAACTGAGTTTCTCCACAAAGACTCACACAAAAGCACCTCTTTAAATCTTGTGCTTACCAGAAACGTGCTCATAAGTTTCTAGGAAATAAGTCATTCATCATGAAAAAAAGCATTAAAAATGACTAATCGACTTAAGAAATCTTAGTCGAAATCAACCGATTAGTTGACTAATCGACAAAGAGGGGACTTAAAGTGTCAAACTATTCCTTGAAGTGGAACCAACAAGGCAGCAAGAGGATGATTGAATATTTCAGAGTCTGAAATTAAATTCTTTCTTCAACTATCAAGTGTAATAATTTCCGTTGTCCTCTCTCCTCCTCCCAGCTCTATGTGTGATGATCGCGGCGTCCATCTACACGGCTCAGAAGCAGAGCTTCCACGTGCCCAGTCTCCAGGTCGGCTCCTATGGCTCCTCCTACATCCTGGCCTGGATCAGCTTCCCCATGACTCTCATCAGCGGCCTCATGTACCTGGTGCTCAGGAAGCGCAAATAGATGCGACGGGCCTGACGTCAAGCACAGGCATGCAGATATTCAAAAACAGGAACACTTGGACACATAAAGACATACACTTTGCCTCAGCAAACATACATTCTCTCTCTAACCCTTAGATTTTATAATAACATCGGAGAAAAGGAAATACACCACAAATCCACAATAATTTCAGTGTCAGATTTAGAACCAGACACTTCACCAGTAAAGCGTTCAGTAACACATTTTTGTCCACCTTACAAACCCCAAATAGTTGTTCAGTTGACGTTCACTTGATCTGTAGTTTGAAAAGTGTAATCATACTTTTGCCAGCTAAGTCAACTGTGCTGGATAGATTCATTTACATGAAGTTGAGGTCAAAGCTACTCAATACAAATGCAGATCAGCATATGCACCACCCATGCGCCTTGCTGCATAGAAACATGCATTGCCACGTTTAGTGAGAGCATGCCTTCACTAATCCTCTTCCTACTTTTTAGCCACTACACAGGACATGAGCACTGTTCCAACATACTGATTCGTCTCCTCCTCTTGTTTCATTGTGTCCTAGTTCCTACCAACTCCATTCATAGGAACCTGTCTGAAATATCTGATTACGAAGGATAAAAGTCGAAGACAAGTGGGGAGATTTGTCTTACTGGGACACAGTCCCCGGACTTTCCAAAAGGGTCCATACTTTTTTTTGTGAATCTATAGTCAACGGAATTTATTTTGTACATATTTGCTGTGTATGTATAGTTCAGGTAACTGCCATAAGCTTATTTCTAAGACTGAAATACTAAAACTATATATACAAAAAGAAAAAAAATAGAGAATCTTATGTTAACCATAGCATAGAAGTGTAGTGAGGCACTAGTTGAGGTATAATATGTAGGATTTTAATTCGTCGTTTGTATTCTTCTGTTACTGACTTGTGTTTTTAATGGTGAAAAAGGAACCAATGATGTGCTGTGATATTCGGGATTTCAAATGACAACAACATGCAAACTTGAAATAAGAATGAACATTTCTCTGTTATTATTGTGCTCTTTTTTTTGTTCACAGCTTCACAGAGAAAACAAAACAAAAAGCTATTTATTGTTTAAAACCACTGTTGTGTATTTTAGCATCATGTGACTGAGGATGTATGAAGTAATTAAGTCTTGCCATATGTTTTCCCTCTCGGTCCCTTACTGAAACATCTCTAACACCCCTGTGCACATGTGTGCTCTGGCATTTAACAACAATAAATGTGTTACTGTACTGTACCTGCCACCAATTCCCAGAACTACTTCTAATTTCAGCTTTTTATGGAAATATAGAGATGATGTTTTCCTCTATCTTAGTGTTAGTTTAGGGGGGCTTAACAGTTAAAGGTGCAGTGTGTAGGATTTGGCACCATCTAGCGGTGAGGTGGCAGATTGCAACTAGCTTAAACTTCCCCCCTGTGTGCCAAGCGTGTAGTAGAACTACGGTGGCCAACGCCAAAGTATGAAATTGGCCCTCTCTAGATCCAGTGTTTCATTTGTCCGTTCTGGGCTACTGTAGAAACATGGCCGCCGTCTCCGTGAAGAGGACCTGCTCCCTATGTAGATATAAACGGCTCATTCTAAGTAACGAAAACACAACGATTTGTATTTTCAGATGATTAAAGAAAACATATTATATTGCATTTCTGCCAATAGATCCCACTAAATGTTACACACTGTTCCTTTAAGGGACACCAGTGGTGTATTAATGCATGCAGCTTGGACTTGATGGATCCTTCAGAGATGCACTGGGTTGTTTTGTGATAGGAACATGTTCACATTTTGGACCACAGAGCCTGGTGATAACTTACTATCTCATCAATAATAAAGGTTCAGGGAAAAGAAACGGAAGTGAAGATTTTGCTCTGCTATCTCAGGATACTTGAAAATGATCAAAACAACATATTGAAGGCCAAGATTGTCATGTTTGTTGTTCATACGTTTTGTGAAGTTGTCATCTTAAGAGTGTTTAACTAAATAATAAGCCTCCTGTTTGCATGCAAGTTTTTATCTTTCAGCAGATCCTTTTTTAACTTATATTGAGAGGAAAAGTAAGTCACTGCAGGCTGAAAAAGGAGATTTTTTGGGGGGAGGGAAATGCAGTTTATTACAAATGATGTAAAGTTTGTATCTATTTGGTTTAGCTTTGGTGATTTCAGAACAAATCTAAATTTATACTCTTGATTTGGAATTGGAAATGGTTTGGTTTATGGTTGTGATAATTTTCCTGTAGTCTGTTTTATGTCAATGTAGATTTACTGTATGTTAGTTAGTTAGTGTAGATCTTTACAAATACCTACAGCACCACAGTGACAAATGAGCATATGAGTTGTTGAAGCCAAACTGTATTTATGGGGATTTGTTTTTTTAAACATTTTTTAAATAGTTCTGATGCTTATGAAGTATTAATTCCACATTGATTGAGAATCACATGTTGCTTTATAACAGGGGACATGTAGAAATAGTCAATGTTTTAAGAACTTAAATTGGATTTGTTTTGGAAATTGGAAACATTTTATGTTAGTTTTAACATCAGCTTGTTTCTGCTTGTTACAGGCTCCTTTGCTTCTATTATTTTAGGCAAATTAAATCACAACATGCTATTAATAATTATGACTTCTGTTGTAACATGAGTGGCTGCTTCTGTAATCTGTACAATTTCACTGTGTTTTCATGTAATCACCTCAAGCTAAAATGTTGTCTGCTGTTGACACCCAGTGGACTGATAGAAAACTACACAATGTCTTCATGTTAGTTTTATGGTTTCAGGCTACAGATTAGACAGCTACGAGCTCCTGTCAAGCACTCCTGAAAAGAATGAACTTGTGTCATCTTGGTGAATCCTGCTGCTCTAATCTCTGAACGACAGAATGGGCAAATTTCCAACTGATTCAGGAACAAAGACTCATCTCCCCTGCCAAAATTTATAGGTGCTTATTTTTTTTTTCTCCTGTTGTGCCAATCCATCAGATGTAGATCTCAATAAATGTATTTTACAATGAATATTTGTTTTGTGTGTGTGCCAAATCTGTCATTGAGTAAGTATCCATCTAGACTCATTATACACTGTTATAGTGCCTGCTTGCCCTCATCCCCACACCTCCACTTGTCTGCGGAAAGCAATATTTCACTTTCTTTATTTTCAATGTTCAAAAATTAAAAATAATCTAGCAGAAGAAATAGTCTATCTGACATTCATAGCAACTTGCTTTAATTGTAATGTGGAAGTTTACTATTTATGTCACCCATGAGGCTATCCTTGATCTCTGAGCTTGTTTTTTTTGTATTATTGTCACGTTACTGTTGAATTGTTGTGAAAGTAACCAGTGATGTGCCAAGGTATTTGGACTATAAAATTAAAAATAAAAAAACACGCACTTGATACAAATTTTTTATTAACAATAAAATAAAACTGTCACTGTTGTCCTGATTTTACACAGCTATGGACAAAATAGTTGTATTTTTACATACTGTAGATTTATTTGCTTAGTTTTAGAGCAGAATTTAAGTTTTTTAATCTCATAACATGCAACAAGTTGAACCGGAAAAGACTCTAGCTAGCAAAACAAGCATATTGCACACGGTTCTTTTTTTTTTTTATTGAAGAAAATTAATCATTGTAATCTAAACTCAATACTTCTAACATACAAGGCACAATTGGATAGGAAAGATAACTTAAATTATTAAAAAAATAATATAATAACAAAAATAAAAAAGGGGGTAGAAAAATAATTCAAGGAACAAAAAAGAAATGCATAAATAAATAAATAAATAATAATAAGACTGCACGCTTCCATAGTAGCTCTATAGGCGTCATCATCATATATGTTCAGTTCTTCATAAGCTCTGAGGAGACACTTTGCATGTTGTCCTTTCATTAGTCTTAAAGCACTGAGATGATTGTCCACAAGGTCCCTTTTGAAAATGGAAAATAGAGGTTTTAATTTCCTCCATTTGGATGCATGGATGAAAAAATTGCCAGCATTATCAGATTGTTCAATATCAAGTCACTCTTAATGTCCTTCATGTTAATACCAAACACAATATTTTCTCTTGTGAGAGGAGCAAGTAGTTGGATTTTGGTTGACAGCCAGTCCTGTAAATCTTCCCAGAATGCCGCAGAATATATACAGTGAAAAAAAACAGATGATCAGTAGTTTCATGCGCACATTTCTTAAGAGACACGGGACTAGTGGGTAGAATTTAAGAGTAGCAGTAAATGTGTAAAATGACTTGATTATGAAAATAGGACATACAGGATTAAACCCTCCAAACACTCCATAGAATAGGCAAGCACCCATCTGGACTATGCACACACTGTAATAAACCGATAACTGTCAAGCATGTTCTTATAGAGTGCAACAAATATGACGAAGAAAGAAGGGAATTGCTATCAGGAGTAGATGATGGAAATATTACAATGGGGAATCTGCTAGGAAAGACATCCAAGAAAGTACACAATCTTCTAATTAATTGCTTAAGGGCAACAGGAATAATGGAGAGGATTTAATTATTATTATTATTATTATTATTATTTTTATTATTATTAATAATTATTAATTTTTATTTTGTTATTGTCTGGAAGAAAGTTTGGTCCTTACCACAAAAGCTCCTTCTAACAAATAAGGTAAAAGAGGTGTCATTTAAGTTGATCCACAGATTCTATCAAGTGAAACATTTCTTACAAAAGTTAAAGAGTGACATATAGATGTAAATTGTTCCATCTGCAAATCACATCCTGAAACTTGCTCTCATTTATTCTGGTCCTGTAAATATACATGTGAATTGTGGAAAGATGTCAATAATTTTATACTTGTTAACATGTTCTCAGATTTTGCACTGTACTATAGAAATATTATATTTGGTTGCTATAATTACAGTGACAAAGACAGTAATGCATTTTTTCTTATTAATTTAATTTTAATTCTCGCGAAGTTCCACATTCACAAGTGTAAATTTACCAAAAAAAGCCTAACTTCTTTGTATTTATGAAAGCAATGGATCTATATATCTGTTAACTATTTCTTCCTCACAAAACAAAAAAGCAATGAAAACAATGAATGTATGCAATATCTTTAAAGTTTTTAGGTGAAATTATTGTCATACTCGCGTGGTCTTTTTTTATTATCTATTTATTTATTTATTTATTGTGTTTTTTATTTTTTATTCTATGTTGGTTTTGTTTCATTCCTGTTGTCCTTTTATGTTCGGCACAGCTCTTTGTTTATGTTTTCGCTATGCTTCTTTTGTATGTTAATGTGTTTAATGTTGTCTGCTGTTACTATGTACACTGTAATTTTGAAATAAAAAAAAGTAGAATTTAAGAGTAGCAGTAATGTGTAAAATGACATGATGTTACACACTCTTGTCCAGTAGGTGGCGGTATGCAGCTTAAAGTTGGTTGCGATCCTCCAGAAACTGAGAGAAGAAGAAGAAGAAGAAGAAGAAGAAGAAGAAGAAGCAGAAGCAGCAGCAGCAGCAGAAGAGGAAGAAGCAGCAGCAGAAGAAGAAGAGGAAGAAGCAGCAGCAGAAGAAGAAGAAGAAGCATCATATTACACTGCAGTCATAAATTATATTATATCCAATTTTCAGTCTTTTGAACGTTGAAGCTGTTCCAGTAGCTGTCTTGTACAGCAACGTTACATAGTGAACCAGTTATTAGTTTAGTAGCTCTTTGCTAGAGAGAGGAATAAAGTGCTAAAACACTTCAGCTACAGGTAAGCTAACCTTCTTATTAGTAGTGAGCATGTTTGCAAACTGGCCTATTGTTCTCTCCAAACAACCAACTACTTTACCTCCTAGTTGTTGTTCTCCACTTCACAAAACAACGCTGTCAACATCAGTAGCGAGTAACATGTGATGGTAAAGTGGTTTGTTAGTCTGCACAGAAAACAATGTTTCCAGTTGTTGACTGATGACTGTGGAAATATATCTTTATGTCAAAGTAGTGTTAAAGTGTTTTGAATTTGGATAAGAATAGGGGTTACTGGGGTGTAACAACTTAACAATGTTAATACCAACTGAACACTTAAAGCTGCAGTAGGTAGAAATGGAGCAAATATGATACAAAAAAAGATATTTATATCCTGACAGTAGTGCATGAGACAGGTAATCTGAAAAAAAAAAAAATCATGTGATTCTGTGTCCTCCGGTGCTCTTAATGGCATCTGCAAGATTTCACAGACCGGAGGAAAACAACCAATGAGAGCCGAGCTGGAGCCTTGCCGTCTCTGAGCAGCTGTTAATCACTCACCACACTTGTTACTGTAATGCCTATTTCTCACCTCAGACGTTTTCAGAAACATTTTGTACTGTTTAGCTGTAAAATGAGTAAAGTTTGTGACCCGGCAGCCGTGTTGAGATCAGTTGAGGAAATACCAAGCGCCGCCCACCAGCCGGAGAAAACTTTCTCATTTTACAGCTAAACAGTACACTGCAAGATGTTTCTGAAAACATTTGAGGAGGGAAATAGGCATTACAGTAACAGAATATTGATTCATGTTTGATCAGCGCTGCCTAATGACCGTTTGATCGGAGTTCACGAGTGATTGACAGCTGCCTCTGTTGAATGAACAGCCCAGATATCAGCCAGATATGTGGCAGTGGTTTAACCGGGCAGAGGGCAGTGAATGTGCTTGTGTGACTATAGGAAAACGATAGATGGGGAAACATTTTTCTTTTTTATTCAGGAATAATAAATTCTCAACTGTATTCTAGCTTCGGACATCTTCAATGACGTCATTGGTCTAAAATGATACACACTTCGATACGCGCTTCACAGAAAACTTCCAGAATTACTCGACACACACGCCGAAGCCTCGGCACAGCTGTTAACATCACTACTAGATTTTCTAAAGCCTGAAAACAGAGCCACGAGGAGGTGCAGAAGTCTAGTTATCTCTCAGAATGCTTGAATTACAATATGCTGAAAGATGATGCCAAAAAGATTCTGCCTACTGCAGGTTTAATCTAAATGTGTACATTTTTTTTCTGTGTTTCTGTTGACAGAGCAATTTGCAGCATCAGCGAAGACGTTAAGGACTTCATCACAGCACAGAGCGGCAAAGAGGAACATAGACAATAGAGGTGGGAGAAATAATCAATATGGCAACAAATCACACCATAGCCTTTTAAAGCCTTGTGGAGTCAAGCCTCTGTTCAGTTTGAATAATAGCACACGTTATGTTCTTCACGTTGTGTGTGTCAATGAGGCTAAAACTCAAAGCATTTCAATATGCAGTTTGTTGTACAGAGAATATATTCGAAAAACTTATGCAAACCCTAATGCAGTGATTACATTTTAGTAAACATATCTCTCAATTTGAATGGTTACTTTTACCTCTTTTGTTACACAGATATCTGAACAGTAGAAGCCTCTTACAGTAGCATATATTACAACATTGTGTGTACCCTGATATTGTTATTATGGGCAGCATATTGTACAGTAATAACATTGCATCACATCATAGAGTTACTCAGCTCTGAGTAAGAGTCCAATAATGTAGGAGTGAAACGAAATTAAAAGGCTGTTGTTATTGCCAGGTGATGGACTGATGAATGTCGGCCTTGTACATTCTCTGACGCTCCCCCGACTCAACAAAACCATCTGCATGCAGCTTTTGTCTTGACGGTACACTGCTGTAAAATATGGCAGATGCTCAAGATCAAACTGTCAGTTGCAAGGGCAATAAAAGACGAGCAAAGAAGGTAAACCCTTCCACCAAACCCAAGATGCGCAGACTTTCCTCTCAGACACTAACAGACCATTCAAGGGCTCGAGTGAACATTGGAACTGCATTTAAAAGGTGGCGTGCACTGAAAGCGGCAAATGGATTGAAATCTGATGCAGAAGTGGCCCTGAATCTGCTGGATGCGTGAGTTAACCCTCCCCCACCCCCCCAACAGCTTCATGATTGCAGAGCAGCTTCATAAATGTTTGCAGCTTGCCAGTTTGCTTAATTCAAAGTGGTTTACTAATAATATAATCTACACGCATGCAGCTGCTTTTGTTTGTCCAGCGTCCGTGTGCCCTGCTGCTAATTTTGTTACTAGCTGGACGAGTCAAGCAATATGGTTGCGGAGTTGCATAAAAGACGGATCTGAGGAGACGGATCATGCGATCCTCTGAAAGTATCGTGTGAAGCTGAAATTTGCTGGCAGGAGAAAAAGTGTCCGTCAACCCAAATGGTTGTGGACAATCGCATCACTTCACATTTTTTATGCAGTATTTTGAAATGAACTTAATAACTGGCTTGTAGATCGCACAGCCGTTTCAGAGTCTGAGGCTCAGGACGTGCAGTGAAGCGTGTAAAGCGCATTTTAAAATTCAAAATGTACTCCGTTACCAGCTTTGCTTTGTTGCTGATCTCTGCGGAAGTTTCTCATTGTTTTTTTTTTTTTCTTTTTTCACTGCTTCAAATGTTTGTTGCTCCAGCACATTTTTCTTCTTGGCACTCAGTGCTTGTTCAACTTAATGAAACCTGTTTTGTGATGCTTTCGCAAATGGCTTGTCAAGACTGAAATGCACACTTTGCTTTGCTGTTTTCTCTCACACGCTATGCTACATTGAATACTCTTGTTCTTCTACACCACATTTTGCCACTTCTGTTTACAGCAGGTTATACAAAGTATTTATATGATGCTTCAAGGTATATTTGTTATCTATTATATTTGGCTTATATAGTGTGATATTACTGGGCTTATATATGTGTTTTACTTAGTTGTTGTGCTTCAGGCTTATACTTCTGATTTCAGCGTGTGAAAATGAAATGATGTGGAATGCGATGCCTACAGCACGCTGGTTCTGTTTGGAACAGCTTTAATGTGACTTTGATCATAATGCACAACAATATCAGTAGAAGTATTATACTTCTAGACATTAAAGCGAGGGTAGGCAGAAAGTTTTTGGCATCATTGGGCAAAAATGTCATAATAACCTTCCAGCGTATTGTAAATCAAGTGCTCTGAGAGATAACCAGAGTTCTGCACCTCCTCATGGCTCTGTTTTCAGGCTTTAGAAAATGTAGCCCGTGGTGGGAGACTTCATAGGTCATTTCAGAGAGAGAGTTCCTAATATGAATCAATACTCTGTTACTGTAATGCCTATTTCTCACCTCAAATGTTTTCAGAAACATCTTGTAGTGTCCTGTTGATCTGGAAAATGAGAAGGTTTGCTCCGGCTGGTGGGCGGTGCTTGGTATTTCTTTTAACTGATCTCAACATGGCTGCCGGGTCACAGACTTTCTCATTTCACAGCTAAACGGTACAATACAAGATGTTTCTGGAGCACTGGAGGACACAGAGTCACATGATTTTTTTTTTTTTTGCTCCATTTCTACCTAATGCAAACAAACGTTATCAACTGAATACCTACTGTAGTAAATCTTGACATTCTGTGTTTGTCTGTCTGTATGCATGCAGAATGAAGAGGTTGCACTCCAGGCCAGCTTCCCCTGGAGACAGTGATAAAAAGATTAAGTTCTCCCAATCTGAGGTGAGAGACAATATTGTGCGATTATTAAATGTATACTTTTTCTGTGCGTGGTTACATTCTGTAAATGCATATACCGGATTATAACTATAATCTACCGTTACTGAATGCAGCTCTTCCATATGATTGCGTATATGTGTGTGTGTGTGTGTGTGTGTCCACAGGTCGAAATGCTGATCGAACAGGAGGTTCACACTGCGGTGAAAAAGAAAGAAAGCAAGCTGCAGGGTTTGATAGGAACAATTCAACAGCTGGATCGTGCAGTAGACTATGGAAACACCATGAAAAAACTGGAGGTTGGTGGAAGTTTGGGATCGTCAGAGTTAGGTAGTGGGGGTCTAATGCTTTAATTTACTTTTTTCTTTCTGCTAAGTTCTGCTAGTATAAACACATGTCTCTTTCCTGGTTCTTTCCTTTTGTTTTTTTCTCTTTCTTTTTGTCTTTCCTCACTTAATTTCTTCATTACTTAATTTCATCAAGCCATTTTAAAATCAGTCTTTTTTCCTTTTTCTTCTGTCTCGGCCCTTTCTAAATTTAACAGCTGCGGTTTAATCTTTTAAGCATCCATTCTTCACCATTAAATCCACTTGAATTGTACACAGATGCCTACCATCCACATTTTTTGTTATTCTGCCATTTCTTATCTCTTTAAAACAAAAGAACCAAACATCAATCTATTGTGCGTCTGTCTCAAAGCCGAATTGGCGATAACAAATACCTTAAACCCATTAAACCTCTACAGAATGTTCCTCTGTTTCTCAGGCTCGGATTAACACGGTAACCAAGAGGACGGAAGAAGTTATTGCTTACATGACGAAGACACAGAAAAAGGTTTGATGCGGACAAACACTCATACACATGAATGAATGCATTTGTACATTGGACTGACATGCATGTTCAGTGCTGTTAAATTTTTTAGATATACAGTATGTTCAAACACAAAGCAATGAAAAAAATCTTAATATAATCTTTTTGTCCGGTTTGTATGGTAACTGAAAGCATAAAATGTGATGATAGATACTCTAAATAATAATATTTGAGATGTAAACACAACAAACTTTCGGTTTGCCTTTCAGAGCCCAAACTCTGAGGTGGAAAACAAGTCACAGTGTAAGAGCCCAGCAAAAGCATACGTGCGCTAATGAACATTTGCATTTGTGGGATCCATGAGTATTCATTCTATGCAATTTTATTTTTCAGTTGACAAAAAGAGCATGGAGAGCGTGGACAAGAGCGGAGAGCTCTCTAAAATTATGGTAAGTATGCAGTTATTTATCTTGGAATAACCCTGTTAAATACATCTTACAAATGTCTCCTTGTTTAATCAGCAAAAAAACTATTTTCACACAGGTCAGTGTTGATTTGTAGTTCAGACAATAATTATTAAAAAGAGTATAGGCTTTTATGGCCATGTATGGCCAAAATTGGTTATTAGGCTATTTAATGTTGTGACTTACGCTGTTTTGAGTAAAATAAAAATGGGGTAAACTTTGAAGTTGATCAATCCTTTCTGTCCAGGAAACAACAAAAAAGGCACTAAATGAGATCCGTGCTGATAATGAAGGTAAGATGATTATTATGGCTATCAATCAATTCAAATATTGAATCACTTTTAATCACATGATGGTTAATCATGATTAATCGCAAATTAATCGCACACCTTTTATCTGTTCAAAATGTACCTTAAAGGGAGATCGGTCAAGTATTTAATACTCTTATCAACATAGGGGTGGGCAAATATGATTCCTTTATGCAAATGCATGTATATATTTATTATTGGAAATCAATTAACAACACAAAACAATGACAAATATTGTCCAGAAACCCTCTCAGGTACTGCATTTAGTATAAAAAATATGCTCCAATGATAACATGGCAAACTGCAGCCCAACAGGCAACAACAGCTGTCAGTGTGTCAGTGTGCTGACTTGACTATGACTTGCCCCAAAACTAGAAAACCTAAAGAATCCATTGATTATCATAAAGTGGGCATGTCTGTAAAGGGGAGACTCGTGGGTACCCATAGAACCCATTTTCATTCACAAATCTTGAGGTCAGAGGTCAAGGGACCCCTTTGAAAATGGCCATGCCAGTTTTTCCTCACGTAATGTAAGTTTGGAGCGCTATTTAGCCTTCTTCGCAACAAGCTAGTATGACATGGTTGGTACCAATGAATTCTTTAGGTCTTCTAGTTTCATATGATTCCAGTAGCTTCACTCTAGCTTTAAAACTGAGCCCACTACAACCTAAAAAATGTAACGTTGTGATAATGCATTACAGAAATTAGTGACGTTACAACAAATTTGCATTAACACGTTATCATCACGTTATTATCACGTTAACTTTGACAGCCCTAATGATTATATAAATATATAAACAAGCTGATGTTCGAATAGCTCAAGTTTAAACTATCTAGCGTAGCTTCTGGTAAAAAAATTTTGCCACACAGTGAGAAAAACTGACACGATAAGCTGTTATAATGACCCAAATTAAATAATATGAGTCAGTGAGTACATGAATTAATAACCACATCCTTTTGTCCTACTCTTTCCTGTCCCTTCCTCTGTTACTCGTCACTGCACATAATCCGTGTTAAGCTTTGAAGGCTGCCATAGCCGATTTAAGTGAGGAGCTGCCTCCTCCGGTTCTTACCCCGTATAGCTCTCCTGACTGTAAGGTACGATGCGTCATTATTTGATACACTTTTCATAACATGCCATGCATAAATATGTTATGTGTAGCTAATGACAAAAAGCCCTACAGCTGTTTGAGTTTATTGTCACTGTTTACATGTATATTGCCTTCATTTACTCACATTGTTATGTTGTGTTATTCAGGAACTTCTCCGGTTCATAAAGAAAGAGCCACAAGATACAGAGGAAATACAGAACAACGTTGAGGAGTCCAAGCAGTGTGAGGAACCAAAGGCTAGTAGGGTGAAAGTAGAATGTGTCTCCCCTGGCAAAATCAACACTCCCAAGCACACGGACTCAAAGCAGGTAATACACACACTCTTAACACTGACCCACAGTAGTAATTCACTTGACCGTTTGCAACACATATTAATCTCCACTGCCTTCCCCCTCCTTTTTTCTGACCCTAAGGACAAGCTCTTGTTTCCTCCTCTCCCCTTCCATCCCTTCCCCTCCACCCTGAGCATGGAGGCGGCGTCATACAACATCCCCCAGAGACCAGAGGTACAAATGGCTCTCATCAGGAACCCCGCTGGCCTCTCTGTGCTGTGGGACGTGGCGGAGAAAGACCCCTGTGCGCCGCCTATGGATAGTTACGGGTGAGAGATAATGTGTTGAGTAGGCAGGTTTCAGCCCTGCTAGCCACTGGATAAAATCACCCTTCTGAACCTTGAACCAGACTGTAGTTATTCACTAGGACTGTCAAAGTCATTGCGATAACGTGTTACCACAAATTCGTATTAATGCCACTAATTTCTTGAACGCATGATTGTAACTTGCGATTTTTTCGGTTGTAGCGGACTCAGTTTCCAAGCTAGAGTGAAGATACTAGCATCATATGAAACTAGAAAACCTAAAGAATCCATTGGTTTCATACTAGCTTGTCGCAAAGGATGATAAATAGCACTCCAAACTTGCGCTACATTTTGGCGAGGAAAAACTGGTGTGGCCATTTTCAAAGTGCTCCCTTGACCTTTGACCTCAAGATATGTGAATGAAAATGAGTTCTCTGGGTACCCACGAGTCTCCCCTTTACAGACATGCCCACTTTATGATAATCACATGCAGTTTGGGGCAAGTGATAGTCAAGTCAGCACACTGACACACTGACAGCTGTTGTTGCTTGTTGGGCTGCAGTTTGCCATGTTATGATTTGAGCATATTTTTATGCTAAATGCAGTACCTGTGAGGGTTTCTGGACAATATTTGTCATTGTTTTGTGTTGTTAATTGATTTCCAATAATAAATATGTACATATATTTTCATAAAGCAAGCATACTTGCCCACTCCCATGTTGAGAAGAGTATTAAATACTTGACAAATCTCCCTTTAAGGTACATTTTGAACAGATGAAAAATGTGTGATTAATTTGCGATTAATCAAGATTAAATATTTTAATTGTTTGACAGCCCTAATATTTACCTTTTTAAGGGACTGCCTCTTTCACTGAATTTGTCTCATGCCAGTGGCTACTCCAAATGCAGCTGTGAAATGCATCACCACAATGACGTCTTTTAAATGTCTGACCGAAAGTCCAAAACCCAGACGTATTCAGTTTGCGATTATACATGGCAAAGAAAACATCAAAACTCTGCCATTTGAGAAGCTTAAAACTGAGAATGTGTAGCACTTTTTTTTCACAATTTTGGCATGAAAAAGGACTGAAGAGGGTAATTGATTATAAAAAGCACTGCAGATTGTTTTGTGTCGATCGACTAATTGATATATCGACTAATCGTTTCGGCGTTAGACAGCGATATCTGAGGCAAGCAGTGCGCCAGATGGCGACATCTGGCACATTAGAATTAGATCTATATACTGTATATTGCCATCATTGCTCTGCCTCTGAGATAGGGGTGTCATGATTTGACTTTTGATTTTAAGGTCACAATTCGATTTTTGATTTATTGAACATTTTCTTTTCTATGCCACTATTCTGTCAACTGTCATTTACATTTTCAAATTCTTCTTTAAAAAGAAGGCTACATGGCAAGTATGATATATCCACCGTATTTCTTTTGGAATGTACCACACTAAGGCCATATGGTCTCATTTAAATAATGTATTTACAAATGTAATAACAATAACTTATAACTTGACGGGGAACGTTGCGATACAGAGAGAGGTATTTCTTGGCCAGCTTACAGTGAATGTGCGTTAGCATGTTGGATGTTTCCATTCACATACCCTAAAATGGTGGTTGCAACACTGACATATACCGTCCTCGTCTCAAAGCCCAGACACACCAGTCCGACATCAAAGAACTAGCGGCGATGAAGGCTGACCGTTGCGTCGCCTAACGTTGCCTTTGTCTTGGCCGACAAGTTGCACTTGAACACACCGCAAAGTGTGTGCCTGCGTGAGATGATATAACTCTTCTCATCAGCAGGTGATGTTATTCTGAATTCGTCATTCAAAAAAGGGAACCCGGAAGACCTAGGACTGTGATATACAAGCCGTTGCTATGATACGTACATGAAACAAAGTGGCTTTTGCCAACTATCCTCTTTACTTTACTCGTTTGCTTGCTTTCCTCACTTCCGTTTCTCTTCTCGTGCACTAAGTCGTTTAAGCTGAACAACCAATCACAGTGATTTCTCTCACCAACGGGCTCCGCCGGCGATTCAAAGTGCTGAATCGGTCAAAAAACCTCAGACACATGCAGACTAGAGCCGACGGTGCGGGACACACCGCAAAAACTAAGCCGATAGACGCTCACCGACGGCCGACCGTCGGCTTGGTGTGTCAGGGCCTTCATACACAACTCTCTCTCCATTTTTGTTTTAGCTGACCGAGAACCAGCAGGCGGGTCGTCCAGCTCCGATGTTTTCATTTCCGCTCGCAATCTTCTAATACGGGATGCTATGAGAAAATGATTCCACTAATGCTACCTGCTTTTTAGCAGGTATTTTAGGGGCTGCTGCCGTCTTGTGCAACTCGCAGTGCCATACGCTTCTCCCACTTGGCTGCGTGACTCGGGAGCCCAGGAACGTGGTGGTGGTTCTATACTGTAATTACCCAAGTTGAAGTGAAAATCAATTTTCATTTTTAAACATCGCCCTACACAATATATTCAAATTAATTGATAAAATTGATTTATTGCCCAGCTCTATTCACCAGTCAATTGGGAACAAATTGTTAATCACAAAAACAAAAAGAAGAGCCACTAGATGGCAGAAGGGTACTTTACAACAACAGCTTGAGTTTCCTCACCTGCAGAAAGCCACCAGATTCTGTTCATTTCATTCATTCATTTGTTTATGTCCTGCCATATTTGTCGTGTTGCCTTCACTACAGCTCTCTTGTCCTTTTTAGTCTTTTTTTAAGTTGCTCACTTCTTACGCATCCTCGTTTTCTCTCTCCACCCACGCTGCAGCGTCTTCATGACAGTGGAGAAGGTGAAGGGCAGCAACGTCTTCCCAGATTGGACTACCCTCGGTGAGGTGAAGGCCATCCCTCTGCCCATGTGTGCGATGATCAACAAGTACAAGCCTGGGCATAAGGTGTGTGTCGCTGTGGTGGGCAAGGACACGTTTGGCCGGTTCGGACCTTACAGTAAAGTTGCAACCGCAGCCATACCTGAAAAGACGACACAAGTGGCTACTTAAAGAGGGATTTCCCCACTTTTCACATGAAAAAACTATTTTCAAGTGCCTCAATGTGGATAACAAGGAGAGCATCGGGAGGATACTGATTCCTTTTTTTTGGTTGTCTTTGGAGGCAATGTAAAAAAAAAAAACTACTGAGAAAGCATATCTGTGTTTAATAATATTGCTGTTATGGGGGTTTGGAAGATTCTACCGTCTTATTTTCCCCCAGTTTTTTTCCTCGAGGCAAACATTTTTAAGTTTTTGAAACAAAATAAAACGGAATGGACTATTAATAGTGAATAGAAACTTTACTGCTGACCTCCAGCAATGATTGCGGTTCCAATAGGAGCAGTATAAATAGCCATGTTGCCATAGCCAGGTTGGTTAAGCTATAATTAAACAGTTAATTGTGTGTTATCATTTCACTTTGAAAAAATTAGATTTCACAAAATTTTAGTAATAAATAAATGGTGAATTTTTTTAATGAGCTAATAAAGTTTAAACATATGTTTGTTTTGATAATTTTGTCGTTTATAAATTTTAATGTTTTATTTTAATTTTTTAATTTCTTGCTTCTCTGTTTCATATAATGATTTGAATGCTTTGGATTATTTGGCTGCTGGTCAGGCTAAAGCCATATACAACACCAACCTAGAATATCTCACGGAGGATGCTAATGTTGTATTTGAAGATTATTAAAAGTCTGGAGGCATTACCTATCAATAGGTGCCCAACCTAATGTGATGTAATAAATATGGCGATGCCAGTGAATACACTGTAATACCATAATCTCTGTGACGTGTTTTTGTTTGTTGTCACATAATTCAGGACTCACACCCGACATACAATGATTGATTGTAAATGTGAAGCTTATTTCTCTGCTGAAATTCGGCTCTCATCAGATGCAACCTTTGAACCAATGATTTGTGACCCTAAACTGTAACAATTATGGAAGCAAGCATGAATTTGAATTTGCACAGTACCATGGATCAACCCACGAGCGGCCGATAGAGGGAGGTGTCGGCTTTGCACCAGTTAAATACAGCTGAGGCTGACGAAGTACAGCTGCTTTCTTTCAGGTAACACCATTGCCTTTCCTCTGTGACGTCATACTTTGCATTCTTTACACAGAATGCATTTCCTTTCAGTTCACATGTATACACTAAGCTATGATTTTGCTGCTCCAGATGTTTCCTTTTCCTGCTTGATGGAGCTCTGCTTTCTTGCCAGCTGGCAGCAGTCAACGGTCTCCTCACTCTCTCGCTCTGCCGCGAGGTCTTACATTCAGTACGTGTAAGTGAAGAAGACAGGACACAATCCCCATCAGTCACAATAGAGGCTTGGAATACTCCGTCAAAATTGGGTAGACTTGTGAGCCCGACTTGCAGACCTGGCTCGACCTTAAAAGATCAGTTCACCCACATAGTGGTATCCAGGCTTATATCTGCCATTTCCTCTACAAGATGACCTCTAAATAATGACAATTAGCATCCAGTCAGCATATGATGTATTTATATATTATATGTATAATGTATTTAATCATTTTTTTAAATTTTCCTATGAAGCCAGGTTTGGTCCTCTATCGTTTTGGATCTCATTGAATGTCTGTTTCTGGCCATGTACCGAGGGGCATGTCCTATTGGCACAAGTTGACCTTCAAGGGTCCCAGACCTGCCTGCGATCCTGAACTGGATAAGCAGGTATAGTAAAAACACATAACGCGTATGAGAAAACATAAAAGGAATACAGACAAGAGACTATAAGCCTGTTTTTAAATGCCAGTTTTCGTTGAGTGAGGTCCAGTTAGTTTTGCGGCTGCAGAGATTCCATAGACCGTAAACCTCCCAGCTTGATCCCCTGGACCAGTAACAGGACCAATGAGACAACCGGATGAACAATCTGCCTTGCAGTAGGTGCCACAGTTACACGAATACCAGCTTGAACACACATATACTGTATGTAAAGGGCACATCCCAGCTAACTGGACCCTATCAAGACCAATCTAACTCTGACCTGACCTGATCTGATTTAAGTCTTGATCCGGGCCTGATCAGATCCTGGGCCTGTATCATCAGTTAAGTTCAACTTAGTCACGCTCTCTTTGGGTTACCCGGCTTCACTGAGCCTTAACATTGGTGATCCTGAATAACCAAGCTGGTTAATTATGGCTCAGTTAACTCTGCTTTTCCCATCCAGCTACGAGCACGCTCATGTGAAAGAGGCGGAGTAGTTCATTACAAGCGACATCAGCCCAACCACAAATGGAGTACTTAATATGACATGAGATGAAATGGTAATATCTGCAGGAAAATTTGGATAGAACGACAGCAAAGAAGTGAGATTCAATAAGGTGAAATTTATGCAATATAATCACATAAGTAGAATAGAATAAGAAGCTGTAGAAACAATACAAATAATTTCCAAATATTAAAAGTGTGTTAATTATTATGTCTTTAATGCAGATTGAGTACTTTTTACTTTTTTTGTCTTGTGATGAACAAACTATTATAAATATGTGATGAACATAAATTTCCACTGATGATGGTCACTGATTGGGCTGTTGGCAGGTTTTGATCTGATTCCCTGAAGTTAACCTAGCAGGTTAGCCCTGCAGCATAGACCCATAGACTGTATATAAGAAGTGGACGCACAGTAGTCACCATGACGTCACCCGTTGGTTTGTGGATGTTCGTGTTGAAGCCTCGAGTTCGGGACTTTTGGCTGTCGCCATGTTGGATATTTGCAACCAGAAGTGACACGAGAGGGTGGAGCTAAGTACAACCGAACGCTGAATAAGACATTTTGAGGCCAAAAAGGTTCTAATTAACTTTCACGAACTGAGATGAAAAAACACGGACAACTCGACAACTAGTGACCTGTCAATCACAAGGTAGCCACGCCCTAAAGCATACCCTGCTTTATGGTCTATTTGACTCTAAATGGGACCATAATTTACTAAATGAACATCATGCTGTATTGAAGAAGACTTGAAACTAGTGATTGAGACCATAAACTCATGTTTACAATGTTTACTGAGGTAATAAATCAAGTGAGAAGTAGGCTCATTTTCTCATAGACTTCTATACAATCAGACTTCTTTTTGCAGCCAAAGGAGTCGCCCCCTGCTGGCTGTTAGAAAGAATGCAGGTTAAAGGCACTTCAGCATTGGCTAAAATGTATAGTTGACTGACTTTACTTGTGTTGTGTTTGTGGTTATTACACCCAATACAGTCGCTCCTCCAAACATAGAGTGAGGTGTACTTACTCAGGAGTGGGTTACATTAGTCTTACCTGCATTATTCTTCAGAGCACATAGACTTTAGAGTTATTCTCTCTCCCACAGGCCAGAATATGTGTATAATGCATGTATAGATGGCAAAATAGTTAACCATTTAGGCTTATAGGTTTCAAAGAAGGTCTGCTGTTGTGCTTGTGCTGTTGGTCAGGCACAGTTTGATATTATGCTGTGTATGAAGGTGTGGGAGTGCGACTGTAAAGGGAGTCATTAGACCCACATTGAATGCCTGCTCTCAGCATCAGCAATAGTCTGTGTGTAAGTGTGTGTCTCCCCTCGACCAGCAGGACCCAATGGGGAAGCACAGCAGAGTGATGGGCCTCCTAAGACCACTTAAAAACACAAGCCCGCAATCACACTGACACACTCATACGGGCACACACAGTGGCCTAATTAGAGCTGACAGCAGAGGAGAGAGAGCTTATGAAAAAGAGGGCGAGGAAAAAAGATGGTGCAGGGAAGCCAGATAGAAAAAGCAGAGGTGGAGCAGAGAGAGTGATTAGGGAGCAAATGCGTTCTTTAAAGTTTTAAAGTGAAGTGTTGGCAGAATGGTGACCTGCTTCCTGAGTCCCTTCCGTCCTGTAAAATGGATGATGTGTATGGAATTACCCCCTTTCATAAATGTGTGCTTGAAGACAGGTCAACTTGTCATCTTAATTTTGTGAGGGGGGATAGTAAATAAGACGCTTTCTGCCTCTGTCTGTCCCTTGGTGAAGAAGGTCGATATTGCCGGTGTACCCGTCTGTGCCTCAACGGCGCACTTGTGCCATTGAGAGCTGATATGTTGGCTCATGCCATTCAACCCTACAGGCTTTGCTCAAAGGCATTGCCACTATCCTGGTGACTAGCAGATATAAATGGAAACTGTCCAGGCCAACTCTGCTTAAATTTGCAGGTGTATTTAGATCTTTTTAGGCGGAACGCCATCCTGCCCTGCCATTTTGACGACCGCTAAGCTAAACGTTACGTTAAGTTAGCTGGCCGTCTGCCTGCCTTCGCCATGGATGTATAAAGCTGAATTCGTACTTTCCGCATCCATGAATCCATTAGGGTCCGCGTGACGTCAATTTTGTCATCAGATGGCATACGCGTAGGCTCTGTGTGGACGTCCGTGCACCGGTAGTTTGTTGTGACCACGCAGACTTGTCTCTGATGATCTACCGCGCTTGTGTGGGATGCGTCCTCCATGCGGACAGTATAAACAGAGCTACCACTCACCCATGGTGTCTGCAGGTGTCTGTGAACGCCTCCATTGGGAGTATAACCGAGGCTTAAAGAGAACTGGATACAGCATTGGAGGCAGGGCCCCGTTCATTCCTATGAAAGTTGCTCAGTGGCGCATGAAGCCAAAAAAGATAGACTGCCCAGCAGGAAATTACCCGGATCTTCTGGCGATCTTCCGCATTCATGGGGCCCATAGAGCAGGTGCACTAGCGTTTCCTTTAACCCCACCTCCCAACCGCCCAGCCTTTGCTCGCTCACATGAACAACAGTTCATTATATTTAGGGAAATAACTCTGGATTCGACTATTAGTGAATTTTATAACTTTTAGGACCTACTTATTAAGGCTGTGTAAGGCTATATCTATTTCCCGATGTAAGTCTATAGGAAAAAGTCTTTCTGGGCCCAATGGCATCACATGACGGACACGGAAGTTGTAATTCCGCGGTTTGGCCACTATGAAAATTGGCTTCAAAGCCCAGCGCTCTTCATTGGGTTTTGACCTGCACAAACAGCAGCTGCTCACACACCTCTTGAATCGGGTTGTTGGTTGCAATGCAGGTTATGGTGACAGATGGGTTGAAATTGTATGTATTGTGTTTTGTGTGTGAAATTAGCGTTTCGTAGACGAATTGGCAACTTGGATGACGTCAGACAAACATAGAAAATGTATGGATCAGTGTATGATGATTATTCATAATAAAGTTTGAGGGCCATGCGAATTACGGGAGTTTCCCGGGAGAAACCACAAAACAGAAGGTCGCTGGGAGATGGCCTTGAAATACGAGAGAAACCCTGGAAAAACAGCAGTGTTGGCAGGTATGAATTCCACATTTGTGGCATGGGGAACCTGTAAGGAGATCATGTAGAGAATCAGGGGTAACTGTACAGAGGAATGCTAGCGGCATTTCAAACCTTAATCTAATGACATTGCGTCTAAAGTTGAGCCAGGTTCAGTTTTTTTCCTGGACAACCCTGCATTGTTGCAAAATATTTCAGGAATGGGAGTCATCATTGTTTGTACACAGTCTCAATGAAAAGTTCCATGCAGTCAGCAGCACACCACTTTCATGCTTACCGTACAGCTCACAACCCACCTGTATTATACAGGGGGAAAAAAATAATATTTTTCCTGATACCAAACAGCTGATAAGCAGCTAATATGAGCAGTAGGTTTTATGTAAATTGTCATTTACTTGGTCATCTTTTGGTTGTATCAGTACCCTGTCTAATGTTCTCATAGTTTCACTTTACCGCTACAAATCTATTTGCAATGAACTCCTAAAAGCAGTTGACTGCAGCAGTGATAATTTATTAGACTGTAGATGTGTCATAGTACAAAGGTGATATCATAGTCTTTTTATTGGTCCAAAGGGCAAAATACTTTTTATAGGCACTTGTAAATCCACTATTAGATGATGGCCTGATTTTTCTTCCTGCCTCCATTAAAATCTGCTTATCGGAACAAAAATAAGACACACAAAATAATTTTAAATGCACATGAACGATATAGCATTATAACTATACAGTATATGACAGCAGAGTTGCTAAGATCCTCAACTTGAAGCCAAAAGGATAGCTAACATTAAAGGGGACATAGTATGAAAAATTTGCTTTTTCAGTGCTTGTGACACACATCATGCGAGAATCGCGGGATAACATCACACGAAAATCCATCTTGTCAGGCTCCAAGTAATGCATTTGTGTTTGGCAAACCAGATCACGGATCAATCAGGGTCCTGTGAGGAGCTACATGTATGGCTTAGGTGTGTGAGACTGTAGTGTGCGACAACCGAGACGACACGGAGAGGCGACGGTTTGTTCTAAACAACAATGGCGCTCCTGAAGAGGTTAGCGTAGATGCTGCAATAGCTTCAGTTATATCGGAACTGGAGAGTACCTTGAAAGAAAAGCAAAGAACGGCACTGAAGGCTTTTCTCGATGGAAAATATATTTTCACTCTTCTCCTGACTGGCTTCGGTAACAGTTTGATTGACAGATGGTTCGTCCAATCACCTACCAAGTATTTTCTTTAAAGTGCCTGCCTT
>CAKAOH010041078.1:0-41915 GCA_916701665.1 Sebastiscus tertius
TTCTCTTCTGCCATTACTAGTGGAGTCCATCACCATCATCAACACCAGGGTCAACCAGAGGATGGCCATCCCTTATTTACGCACACACACACACACTTGCACACACAGCTCCACTCACACTTTTCCTGCATTGTAAATTCTGTACTTGTAGTGTGTGTGTGTGTGTGCGTGTGTGTGCGTGTGTGTGTGTGTGTGTGTGTGTGTGTGTGTGTGTGTGTACAGGGACATTTAAATGAACAAGATTTACAGTAATCTGCACTCTGACTCACGTACCATAAAAGACAAGTTGTGTTATATATCCAATCACACACACACACACACACACACACATACACCGAAACACACGCACTGCAGGACAGTGGTGCCCATTCCATTACAATATTGTTGAGCTATTGTTGAGCACGTAACACACACACACACACACACACGCGCGCACACACACACACCACAGCACCCTAATCCACAATCTGTGTTTGAAATGCAGGGCCAGGGTCAAGGATTACAATAAACTCTGATGATCAAATAATGCAGGAATTCTTATTCCAGTGAAGCGCCTGATCGTCTCTACTCCAGAATACTCAACGAAGGAGGAGGAGGGGGAGGAGGAGGAGGAGAGGGAAGAGGGAGGGAGGGAGGAGGAAGGGAAGGAGGGAGGAGATGATAGTGGGTACAAGAGGGAGACAAGGAAATGTGAGCAGGAGGAGGGAGGATAAGGAGAGAAATAAGGAAGAGGACAATGAGGGAGAAGATGAGACACAGGAGCAGGGAAAGGGAGGAAGATAATGGAAAGAAGGAAGAGGAGGACGAGTTGCTAAATGACAGCAGTCCTTTTTGACCTAATCCCTGTGGAACCAATGATTTGCTCAGTGCACAAAAAGCAAAGATTTTTACTGTGGATTGTTTGAGTTAGAACAGCAGGGATTTTGTCTTTAGCTGATTTTTTTCCTGTATTTAATATTTCTTCAGAGACTTTTGTACAACTTAGGTATTATTTTTTTAATGTTGTCCATCATTCCTATGAGTCACCCGCTTTGAATGTTATCAGCCGATGTTATAGCCGTTATCAGTTGTCATCAGGAGCATAGATTTGAGGTGGTATGGCCTCCTAATTGGCTCGGTACGCCATTATCATTTATTGGTAAGATAGCGATATAACTGCTTCAGTTCCCTGTTCGGTAAAGCGGGGAAAATATTCTAAATATAGCGCACACTTAAAGTGTTATTGGATTTTTTAGGTGGCTAATATGTTTTTCTGCTGCCCGTCCACAGCCCCTTTACCCCAGACAGCCGGGGAACTGAAGCTGTTATATCGCTCTCTTCAAAAAGCCACAAGACTACATTCACAAAAACAGTCATTTTACCTCACAGAACACAGGAGTATAACGAATACGATAACGAAACAGAAAAAAAAAACAGATGGACCTGCCCTTTAACTTGCGTACGTAACTGAAGTTATGTAACAAACATACTTATTTTAACCCAAACCATGATCTTTTCCTAAACATAACTAAGTAATTTTGTTTCAATTCACAACGTTAACCATACGTTTAAAACTGTGACGTTTCACAACGTGCGGGTAGGTGCAGTTTGCCCCATCTGAAACATTGTAATGGTAGTGATAGTAACTGATAAATAACCATTTTATGGGATGATAACATTTAAAAAAGGGTGTATGAATTATGTGCTCAATTAAATAGTTGCCGAAATCTGCAGTGACATCGCTAAAATGAGGTCTGATGGGGCAAGAAGCATGAGAAGGTTGTAAACAAGCGAAGTTTAAAACACTTTATTTGGAAGTTGGTAGTAATCATTTAAGGCCCTGACATGCCCACCCCTCTTTTTTCAAAATTTTTAAGACATTACTGTTTCACATTTTGGCTGGGAATGTGAATTGATCTGCTGATTTTGCTGCGGATGTACTCAAAAACATTGCCAAAGAGACACCAGCCGGTCACATTATTTCCAAACGAGGAAAAAATGATTGGACAAACTAAATATTTAATGTCTTTTCTATGCAGGGGTGTTGTTTCAGCAAAGGCCAAGGTCATGTGAACTGACTATACTATGCTATTGAAAACAGTTTTAACAGACATATAGCGCTCTCTCACATTCACAGTGCCTAATGTTTGCATGTACTCACTTAGAGAAAGAAGTAGAAATGCCTTTCATCATATCTACCTGTATTTTATCACATATTTCAGCACCATGGACAGAGAGTGGAGGTCTAATTATCATTAATCATTCAGTTTAACTTCACTGAAAATAAAGAAATGCATTACACTAATTTCAACAAATAGTTTTAAGCATTTAAAGAAATTAAATGTGTTTTGACAATCATGTGATGATATCGCGAGAAAAGAGAGACAGTTTAAGCAGTGGGATCAAAGCTAGGATGGAGAGGAGGAGGAGGAAGAATGACAAGAAAAGGAGCTGATGAGGAGGAAGCAGAGTCCTGAGGAGGACAGAGGGAGACAGGTGGCGGAGTCCTCCTGAATACATCTCCTCTCTCTCTCTCTCTCTCTTTCTCTCTCTCTCTCTCTCTCCATCCCTCTTCTGCATCCTGTTCCTTCCATCTCTCTGCTATCATGGATCTTTGCTGAGACTGCGGCTGCCTGCGTGACACAGATGGGCTATCTGCCATCTGTGTGATCTCTGATCAGGTAGCGAGACTGTGCGTGAGTGTCTGCCCTCATGTGCATGACTGTGTGTGTGACTCTGGTGGCCCTCTGGAACTGCTACCTATTTGTGTGTGTGTGTGTGTGTGTGTTTGTATTTGTGTACACCGTTTGCTCAGATTGTGAACATACTTCATAAAAACACAGAAGCGTGTGTATGTAATTGCATGAGTGTGTGTGTGTGTGCGTGTGTGTGTTTGGACCCCTAGCTCCCTCCACTGGGCATTAACATTCATGGAGCCAGCGGGGCATGTCAGAGCACATAATGACCCCAGAGAGAAGCCCTGGGCTGGGGGAGGGCCGAGGAGGAGCCTGGGGGTTTGGGTGTTGATGGAGGCCTGGAGACGAAGGGCAAGGAACTGTTGTACTGAGCTGTCTGACGAGGTGTGCGTGTGTGTGTGTGTTTTACTTTGTGTGTTCATAAAAAAAAAAAAAAAATATTGCCAAAAGCTTTTTGTTAACTAATTAATCCACTTAATCAACAAATTTAGAATCCTTTTTACATATTATTGTCCTGGAAATGAATTCATCCATGCAAATGACTTCTTCTTCAGAGTGTTAATCAAGCACCAAAGCAGAACAAAGCTGCGGATAAAAGGGCAGATCTAAGGCACTCCAAAACTCTGTTGCATAGACATTATGGTCAGACTGATAGTCAGGGCCAATACTGATCAATTAATACTAATCTAATATCAATCAGCCAGCTTTCCGCTTTTGAAATACGGGGAGTGAGACTATAGGCCGTATGGCATTCATATGAAACAATCTAACAAAATAATAAAATCGATTTTTTAAGCAGTAAACTGTGTTCTGCTGTTGTTTTTTTAAGGGGTACGGAAAAATATTCATATACTTTACATTTGCCAAAGGACCTATACAGTAATGTGAAAAATTCACTTGTGAATTCCATGTGTGTGATTAAACTTGCTAAAGGTTTGTTCACATTGGGGTAATATGTGCATAGAAATGTTCTTACTTTGCACACAAAATAAGTGCGCACACAAAATTACTGTAGGATTCATGACACTTGTGCACTGGCCAATTTTATTCTTCCAACTGTGTTAGTCACCCAGTGACAGCTGGTGAATCAGAATCATTCTAAATTGACAGCCGCGTGCCATACTCAGCATACTGTCACACCCACATTTCGGTATTTAAAGAAATATGTTTGCTATCATGGAGAAAGTACGAATGAATGAATGACTTCATATCTGCAATTTCATGGCACTAGAAATTGGTGGGAGTAGCCGATCACTATAAGCCAAGTCAATAAAAACAAAAAAAACAAAAAAACTAGCTACTAATGTGTACACCAGTGGCGACTGGTGACTCAAAACATTGGGGAGGACAGGAGGAAAACCAACCCATATGACGTCATATAGCTATTTGTCCCGGTGAAGGCAACGGACTACTGCATGGGTCCTTCAGGGATGCTACAACAATATAACTGTTGTGTTAGCTAACACAAATAGTATAGCTCCTCGATAAAAAAGGGAAACTTTAGACTCTGTTGTATAGGCTTACATTTGGAAACCATCATTGGACCAACGCCATGTCAATCTTGTATTCCTCTGGATGTTGATTGGTAAGAAGCTAAGGGAGGTTATCCTCCCTTGGAGCGTCATTTTACGTGCGTTGGCCAATCACAGATTAGCATGAAAAAAATTAAATGCATTGAATTGATAGAAGAGATCCCGCCTCAAGGGAGGACGGGGAGCACAATGAAATGCAGCTGGAGTCCCTAAATGCTACACAAGAAAAACCCAAACAACAAAAAACCCTATGTATTCAAGGTGGAGTGTGGAGGATGAGGATGTGTTGTGCAGTCTTACAGCCTGAGGAAAGAAGCTGCGCTGTAGTCGGGTGGTACGGCAGCGGGTACTTTTGTATCTCTTGCCAGATGGCAGCAGGGTGAACAGGCTGTTGCTGGGGTGGGTATTGTCTTTTAATATTCTTTGGGCTCTGCACAGGCACCTCACTGATATCAGTGATGCTCGGTAGATGGGTACCAATGACGTTCTGGGTGGTTTTAATCACCTGCTGCAGAGCCCTCCTATCCTGGGCCATACACAAACCATTCCAGTCAGGATGGTTTCTGTTGCTCCTTTGTAAAAGACAAGTCTCCTTCAAAAATACACCGAGTTCTGAAGTTTTATGACGACCATGTCAGGATCTCTGTGATGCTGATTCCCAAGAACCTGTTCATTTGCTCCACTGTCTTCGCTTCCTTTTTCCTATAAAAAAACAAAACGATCAGCTCCTTGGTTTTGCTGACGTTGAGCAGTAGTTTGTTCTCTGAGCACAAGGCCACTCTGCAAGATTGTTGATTCCCTCCAGATATGAAGTCTCATTGTTGTTTGTAATCCGGCTGTTGATGGCGGTATCATCCACAAACTTCACAACAGAGTTCTCGCATTGCCGGGGGTTTAAGTCATGGGTCCACAGAGTTAACAGGAGGGGGCTGAGCCCACAGCTCTGGGGGGTGGCGGGGCTCCGGTGTCCAGCAGCAGAGTGGAGGAGGTGTGGCCACCAATCTGGACTGTCTGTGGTGTGTTTGTGACGAGCAATATCCAGTTGCAGAGTGTGGTACTCAAGGCCAGAGTGCTGAGCTTGCTGACCAGTTTCATAGAGGAGATTGTGTTGAATGCCGAGCTGAAATCAACAAACAGCATTCTGATGTTGGTGTTGCTATTTTCAACATGTGCGAGGGCTGAATGGAGATGGCATCCTCTATGGATCTGGTGGATCTGTATGCAAACTGGAGAGGGAATATAATAATAATATAAAATATAATCAAAATTACTTTTTTTTGAAGGTGCCTTACATTTTATGTTTTTCCCCACACAATTATCAGAACCTCTCATTTTTAACAACAACAACACATTATATTCTTATGATCTTCACCATTAGAAGCTAAAGCTGAGGCACTCCAGCCTCCCTTTTTTTCATTTGAGTAAAAAAAGCTGCATTTGAAATGTGACTTTCCAAGCAATGAAGCCAAGAACATAAAATAAATAATTTCAAATGGCAAATCAAACAAAATGGCATATTTGATAAATGTAGCTGGGGACAGCCATGAAGTGAGAAAAGCTTGTCATGTCCCCATTTCATGTGTAAATGAAAGCCTGACTGCAGTGGCTTCTATATATGCATGCTTTTTTGCTTCATATTCATGTAGGCCACTGACTGTGTGTACATACAAGTGTGTATCTTGCGCACACAGCTACGAGCTTTGTTCTCTGACAAAACATTTATTCTGTGCACACGTGTGCGCTTGTGTAGCTTGGTGGTCATCCCCCCCAACCCCCAACACGGAAAGGTCAGTGCCTTCTTTGATGTTGGCCCCATAGATCACCATTATTACTGTAGTCTATTGATTCCTATGGAGATGAGGCCTGCAGCCGTGGTTCTGGGTGACTGAGGCTGAGGTCAGGGTCTGCCTCCCCTGGCTTTGCTTTGGAATATACAATCCAGCTAACTGCTACCTATTGCTCAGCATGCTGAGTTTGGTCTGAAGGACACACACCAACATATACAAGAGGCATGCACGCACACACACACCAAACAGATTACACATGTACTGTAGCTACAAGGGCTCTGATGCTGATATATTACAATTGAAGCTGCTCAGAGCCATTTCTGTACTGTTTTTTTGTGTTGAAATTCAAAACCTTTAAGTTTCAACAATGACAATTCTTTACCCCAAGAAAAACAAGAATTACATTCTTCGTGCATTCTTGGTACTTATAGTGGAGCGTATAACATCCATTTTTCAATCAAATTGTGCAAATAGTACAAGTCACTAAGTCACTAAGCAAATATAAACAATTGGCCACTTAAAAATCTAAGATAGCGGCCATTTTTCAAGATGGCCACCAAATTGACCTGCTGATGACGATTTATCTCATAGAAATCGATCTTGATGTCAAATTATATGTCTTTTGGCATTCTGGATCTAATTTTAACAGTTTTAACATTTCTTAACTGCAATATGGCGGCCATTTTTCAAGATGGCTGTCAAATGTACTTGCGGAGAATGTTTTTCTTAAGGAAATGCATGTACTTGGTCAATTTGAATGTGTGATGTAGAGTTATATGTTTTCTGGTATGCTTGATCTACTTTTTCACAGCTTTAACATCCTCCAATAAGTTTTTTCTTACTTTCTGGCTGTCTGCTGAGTCTTTACTTTGTAGTTTTTGCGGCTTGAGAGTCAACAGTTCCAGTTCTAGCACCTGGTGTTGGATATGGAGCTTGTCATATTCCTGCTTATCCCGTCATTCAAGGAAGGAAACTGGACTACTGGACTACTGATCCCCTACATGGCCAAGTAGATGCATTTCTATGAGTCTATCAGATAAACCATTATCGGCAGGTCAATTTGGCGGCCAACTTGAAAAATGGCCACCATCTTGGATTTTCAAGTGGCCAATCGTTCATATTTGCTAAGCCTCCCCTCGGAAATCGTCATGCCAAATTTGGTGCTTGTATCCCTATTTGCATGATTTTTCCACTATCCGCTCCACTATTAACCTGAAGAATGACAATGATGCCTTCATTGCATGCATTCTTAGAGTAAACCATCTATGACCAGATTTCTACCATGAGACGCTAAATTCCCCATGACAACAAAGAATAATCATACCCAGCATATGAAATAGAAGATGCACACTTTGAAACTCTGCAATGTTTCTCAGAGACATTTATGCATTCAGCTCCTGAATACAAATAATCCAACAGGCAGCGAGCCTCTATGTTCACGCATATGACCCTGACCCAGACGCAGAGTGCTTTACTACTGTTGTTAAGCATTTTGTCACGATGACCCCGAGGTCAACTCACTTCCTCTTGCTGCCTGTCGCTGCGGCGACAGTCGGCGAGGGCTCGGCGTGAGCGCTGCTGCATGCTGCTGTGCCCACATCAATCATGCTCACTCTAAGATGGCAACCTTTCCCACCTTTACTAATGCTCCTTCCTCATTTGTAGCCAGAGCCAAGCTGCTCTGAATAACCCTCAACCTTGCCTCAACAACATAACCTTGCACAGGTGAGTGTTGCAGAGATACTCAGGTGGTCTGTACTTTTCTTTAAAGTGCCTTCTTTGTCCTTTTATGGCAGATTGAAAGAGAAGAACAGGGAGAATGGACACACACACACGCAGAGGGATCAAGGCATAATGCACAGTATTCCTGCATCAATCTTTAGGGTTTTCCACCCATAAGCTTAGATATTAAAAACAATCTTTTTGTCCCCAACACGTTAGCATTTACGAGATCGTTGATTCTGAAATGTTTTCTTGTGTCATTCCCCCATTGGAGGGGTGAATGACACACACACACACATACACACACACACACCCTTCCACTTAAACTTTAGCAAATCACTTTTTTTATTGACGTGACTGGGATGTAATGTTTCTAAATGTCTTCTTAATTTGTTGGGTCTCATACTGTCAGCTGCAAGAGTTTTCAGACGTGTGTGTGTGTGTGTGTGTGTGTGTGTGTGTGTAAGTTATGCAAACGCTGGACTTTTAACCAAGAGAACCATGTTCTAAACTGTTGTTGACCGTTGTTTTGTTTTGTAGGTTTGTCACGTTTGTCACGTGACGATTGTCATGTTTGTGATGTGTTTTCTGTAACTATGTGGTTTTCATGCCTTAATCTAAGTTACTGGTTTTCTTGCCTAAACCTAACTGCGGACGTTTGCATGGCGCACAAATGACACGTGAAAAGGCTAAAAACGCGTACTCATGACACGCGGAGCAGAGCTAGCTTTGGCTTGTAACTACACTATGTGTAAATTCCTGTGTGCCCTTAAATTTCCCCACCATTGTAAGTATACAAAGCCAATTACTGAAAAAGAATGGAATCCAAGCAGTCTAATGTTATTCAAAGTGATTCAATGGGTCTTAGAGAAATTAACTCAGTCAACAGAAGCAATTAAATGGTTATAAAAAGCAGCACTATGCTGGCTTAATTTATGACATGGCAATGTATGAGTGCATTCACACATACTCGTAAGACACTGTCATTTTAGCTGCTGTCATAATGTCCTCCTATTAAACCTAATGATAATCCTTAAGAAGTTGTAAAACCCCGGCAGTGAGCTTATATTATTGTTTTTTGAGTAATATGAATACATCAAGTTTGACTGCCCTGCTGCTCAGCGTGTAGGCTACTTTTCTTACACAGAGAGTACGGCCATTACAACAAAGAAAAAGAAAGACAGAAGATGTGCCTTTGTACATCCATTGACATTTCACATTTCATATGAACACTTGCTTGGTATAGATCAATGTAATATTTGCTTTGAGGTGTTCTGGCAGCGCAGGGAAACACACCTTGTCAGTGTTTAGACCAAAGCTGCATTCAGGACGACATTCCCATTGTTAATGAACATCGCCACACAACAAATAGAAACACACTCGATCAATAGTGCACATTGTATCTGGCTATTCGATTCCAGCACACTTGTTTATTGGCTTTGATGTGATGGAGTGACAAAGACCGTTTATACTGCATGTTGAAGAGAGCTAAAAGAATACCGTGATTGAGGGACAGTGTTGTACTTGAGAGAACAAAATGTAGGTTTGTGCAGCAGCTTGTTTTTGCATGAGTCCAGTGGGCTAGTGTTCAGTTCCATAGCCCGTAGTCATCAAAGTGGGGGATAGGGGAAAAAATAAACAGGTTACATAACCTTTTTAAACATTGGGCCGAATGCAAGAACCACTCGTATGAACAGATTCGTTCTTAAGTGGCTTGCACGAGTGATTTAGGAGAACTTGTCGCATGTTGTAGTTTGAATTTTCTCTTAGGTACGAACACAATTTACGAGTGGTCCAAACCTGTCGCAGGAGTCATGGCCAACACAGTCAACAATATCATTAATTATCATTAATAATGCATTTAAATTGGCCATGACGCTATTGTATAACACTATAATATCAATATGTACTTCTAAAACTGCAAAATGACTTAAGTTACACACTAATAGAAGGTTAATTTGTCTCTTTATATAACAAGGTCAATGGGGAGTGTAACCAGGTGCGTCATGGCTGACTTAATTCTTTTGTAAGCTTGTCAGGCCCTTAGAAGAGAGCGTGTCTTTAGACAGCGTGCCGATATATTGACAGAGACAGATGAATGGGGCAGGATGCGTAGACTTATATGGTATCATTGGGGACGTTAATTATGCTAATTTACAATTCTCATGAATGCACGCTCATTTACGCACAGGTGGCGTGCATCACGTTTACGCAAGTCATTTACTCCGTTATCTGAACTTAGGAGCGTCTGCTGAATCTGATGTGGCACACTATTACGTATGGTATGGAAAAAAAGTGAGAGAAAGTATACGAAAATGTTCTCACATGAGGCCCATTGTTTTTTGTAAGGTGCATTTTATGCAACCTAAACAGTGTATTTAAAGATATCACACATTGTTTCTAACCCAACTTGCTAAGGGAAGGGGAAGCAACATAAAACCCATTGGAATTGCAATTATTGACAAGGAACAAAACACAAACAAGAAGGCAAACTACAAAGTGAAGAAAGGGCCGGTGGATGCTGTTGAAATCAAATAAACAAATATAACCAAAAGAGGACTCTTGAAAGCCGGTCCACACCGCACAATATTTTTGTCGGTTACGATAGTCACTATGTCAGATTTGTCTTCCATGACATGCGTGATGTCATCAGGAAGGAAGCTTGATGCTAATGGCATTAGCCTACTCACCGGGTTCCTGAAGTGCCTCTGCTATTTCACGCCAGCTTTTTTCTTTTTTCACTTTGCTGTGGTAGTCACTCGAGGAAGCATCAATAAGGCTTTCCTCCATTTCACAAGTCCAGCTCACAGCACCAACATCATTCTTCTTTTGCTTCACCGTTGTTTACAGTTTCAGTTATTGCAGATCGCTCGGTGCTGCTATTGGCCAAAGTTACGGCCGTGACGGACGGAACATGTTGTGGAGGGCAGAATAAAATCAAACATGCTAGATTTTCTGTCAGGACGTCGTGAGGCATCCCAGACGAGGCATCGGTCGTCGTCTACTATGACACACTTAAAGTGGCAGTAAGGCAGTATATTTTTGGTATCATTGGGCAAAAATTCCATAATAACCTTTCAGCATATTGTAATTCAAGTGTTCTGAGAGATAACTAGACTTCTGCACCTCATCATGGCTCTGTTTTCAGGCTTTGAAAAACCTTTGACTAATCACAGGTCATTTCAGAGAGAGAGCGTTCCTATTGGCTGTGCTCCGGTCATGTGGCCGGAATTTGCCGCTCCTTCAACAGATTTTACAATGGCAGTCAAGTCACAAACTTTCTCATTTTACAGCTAAACCGTGCACTACAAAATGATTCTGAAAACATTTGAGGCCAGAAATATGCGTTAACGTAACAGAATATTGATTCATATTTGATCAGTGCTGCCTAGTTTGACCGTTTGGTTGGAGTTCGCGAGTGATTGATAGCCGTCTCTCATACACAGCAGCTGGACATCATGTAGTCTGAACCAGCCTTAGGTGCTACTACTAATTTATCTAAAGTAAACAAAAATAGAACTAAAACCTCACTAATTGAGCCTACTGGATGAAATCCCAAAACAGAGAAACAGCACCCCCGCTCCTAGTAATTTTAGACAGGAAAATACTCAGTGTGCAATCAGTGACAGTCTTAAACTATACCAGTCTCCACATAACAAGTGCCTCAATTCTAGGTATCCAAAAGCCTCAATACAACTATCAGGCTTATCACACAAGCAGGGCCACAGTGGGCTGTTCTGTTCAAGGGAAATCACAGCTGCCACGACTGACAATCTGGCCAATTATTTATCACAGGTGTTCTTGATTGCTTCTCCTGGATTGGAGAGCCGGACTGGTGTTGCTCCAATCAGGATCTCCAGACATCCAAGTAGGAAGTGGGACGGGAAATGCCGGGCTGGAACCAATCGTGGACAGGGAACCACACATCCTACATGGCATATGCAAAGAAGAACACTACAAGGGTTATAGGCTACTCAAGAGCTGCCAGCGGCAGCCGTAACACACATATCCAGTGTTGTGCAAGTTCACACTTTACAAGAGCTAGAAGAAGTTCAGTTCACACAGATTAAAATGAACTAGTTCACGTTCATAGTTCACAATTTTAAATTTTGAAGTCTGAAAATGAACAGTTCACATTCATTTCATACGTTTTTTTTTCTTTTTAACTGGTCGGATGCTGTGGCATTGAATTAGTCTTTCAGACTTTCTTTCAGCATTCGGTCTCACAGGGACAGCTTCGTACCACAGGCCATAAGACTGTTGAACTCTTGAGCTCCTGAGCTCATCACTGACACTTTACCATTATTCTGTCACTTCACCTCTATATACTTTACTTACTGTTTTACAATCTGTTTACATCTCTGTAGGATATATACATATATATATATATAACTCTACAGGAGGGATGAACAACATTCTTCCACAATATAATCCCTCATTTTCATGATCATGGTGGATAGTGCTGTTTTCCAAAATATACCATAGATGGGTTAAGATCTGGTGACTGTGAAGGCCACAGCAAATTATTCACATTTCCTCATCAAACCATTGTGCGGGTCTTTGGAAACATCTGCATTTTGAGCCATGCTAGCAACTGGTTGGTCCACCACTATGAGAATCACTTGAATACAGTACATTTGAGGAATTTATGAGATAACTCTTCTCCTCATTAAAATAAATGAAGGAAATCAACATTCGTGTTAGTTTTTGTTTTTGTTTTTTCTCTGTACCTTGTAAAAGAGAGGAATCTCCTCAGATGTGGACCATAATCAAGCGCTAATGTCTGATGTTTTGCATGCATATTATGTGCACATGTGTTGGCTGCATGTATGCATGCATGTATGCTTTAGCATATGTCTGCACTCCTCATCTGTGCTCATACATGTAAATGAACAGTCTGTTCATGTCTCTGAAACATACACATCCTTCCATATACCCCGCATGCTCTCACATTGAAGGGTGCCAAATGTGAATCTGTGCATTAGTAGGAAAGGCTATGTGAGTCTATACACACACACACACACACACACACACACACACACACAAAGTGTATGGATATCAAGCTGAGCCCCTGATTTCCTTCCACTCTGACACATGATTTCCCTGGGAAGCCTGCGATACCACCCGAGAACAAAGGGGGACCTGAACGCAGCCGAGCGCCTATCTCCAGCACACGCCACTGTTAATCAAAGACAATTAAAAAGGGCCCTGCCAGCGAAGGCAGCCATGATGATTTATGAATAAATTACTGGGCTCATTTGTATGCCATAGATCATATTTGTTGGGCATGCTCCCCCTGTGGAGCGGGATCGGGGTTTCTCCGAATTACTACGTGGAGATAACAGCTACTGTATCTCTACTGGGTGAGAGAGTGATGGAGGGGGGGGGGGGGAATTTGAGGGTTCAACCTGTTCCTGTTATCTAAGAGAAGCTCAACTTTCTCTGCATTTATACACCATAAGAAGGTTACAGTTTGAAGCTTGTTAAACATTCTTCCGAAAGGTTTTGTTTAAAAAAGGTAAAGCAAAGTGACCACTGACACATTAACAAAGATTTCCAGCTGGTAGCTGTGCAGCGAAACTCCAGTCTGATCTGCTAACGATATACAATATCCAGAGCATTAATATAGCAGCAAACAACTATTTCCTATGTAAAGAGATAGATAGATGGATGGATAGATAGATGCACCTATTTAGTGATAAACGTGACAGTCAGTGGCGACAAGACTTTACGAGGGCAGTTACTAGTCACCGGTTGATTGATCCGATTTATTGATCTCAGCATGCCCAAGAGTAAAATAATGCTTACTGCCAATACATTGTGGGAACTTGTGGGTATTGATACATGTGTCTTCCGTCCATAGATATTCATATCTATGTGTGTCTCTCTCTTCAGCTTCTTTTGGGACGATTATTTCGTATATCGTTGTTTTTCTTAAAGCTATATTGTCAGTAGGGAAATTTCAATATCACCCAACCCTAGTTTGAAGTTTTTACCCCCACAGTATTAGAAAAGCAGTAATTACAGTGAGCATGTGTGAGCGTTTATGCCTGGGATGGAACTTGACCCAGGTCTGCTGCTGGAAAGGACTGCAGCAGTCGGAGCAACACTATTACAATTGGTGATCTGATAAGCACAGATGGAGGACATGGCAGAGGGAAGGTTTGCAGTGCTGGTGTGTGGAGAGGAGCTGATGAACATCATTAATCTGCTAGCTGGCATGAATCATTACTCATAGATTGGTTAATAGGTGCCTCACTCACCAACAAGCCACTGGAATCCAAAGACCATGGAGGGAATGAATGAGGAAACCCAAGATCTACTACTGTGGTGAGTGTGGTGAATCAGACTGAACACTTAACATCATGCTGTCTCTCAGTGGCAGGGTTACAGAGCAGGTGACTGGTGACAATGTATATTTTTGTTCGACAGCTTTCTGTTTGTTCCCTGTGACACAATGGACCCGTTTCTGTTTATTAATCTGTCATGTTCGTCGCAGCTTACATACCAAATAGCACTGATTTTTTTCCAAATCTTATGCCGTATCGTACTTGACATCATTAGGCTCCTCTAGCTATGCAAGACCTCTGATAGGAAAAACAACTAAAGGACATGTTATATGAAGTACATTGTCCAGGTTAGAATAATGCTATGTACATAGTACCAAATAATCATACAGAATCATGAAAATGTAGTCTTCTAGCATTTGCAAAGAGTTATGGATGCCAATGTCCAATAGGCAGCAGTTCCAAATGGTTGCAACAGAAAACTACACTGTACCACCTAGACTAGTTTTTACTCTTAAACGGGCAAACGTTTATCAAGAAGCACAACCTTAACGTCACACTCACTGGTGCAAAATACTTTGCCAGATATGGGAGAAAGAGCAGCTATTGTTGAAACAGAAGGCAGGAGCCAGTTGTTTCATGACTAACTACGTCTGTGCAGCTGCACTGGATGGCCGAGCAAGCTCAAGAAGATGAAGCGTTATGGTCAAATTTGAGTGCCTCATTGTCTATACATGCATTTTATTGGTGTGACTAAATGCTGCAGATGCTCCCCTCACAAAGTGATGCAGGTAAAAGCCAAATTGATAGCCATTATCCTTCACAAACCTTTGGGGGCCCACAAACATGTGGAGGAGGGTGCAGCTGAACATTTCAAAGACAAAACTCTTTCTTGACTAACCGTCAACTGTACAACATCGACAATGGACCAGCAATGGATAGGTAAGGTAATTTATTATGACTCTACAACTAGATTAAGATCAGGATTTACACCTAAACCAGAGGCTGTTTCTGGACAGTTTGGTGACCTAGACCAGAGATCTATCGGCACCACTGAAGAGATTTATATATCCATATGAATTAACAATGTTTTGGTTTAATTCAACTTTATTCAGCCTCACTCAGTTTCTGGTCTGTGTCGTGTCATATTATAGCAACAACAAATAGCCTAGTCCGTCAATGAGTTTTCTAAACGTCTGTACTGTGATGCTGGGATCTCATTATCAGACTCATGCCTTGACCAGGTTTCGATTCAATTGACTGTACATTATACAGCTTACAGTGCATATTTAGTCAACTATAGGCCTACATAACAACCAAGCGGCAACCTCCGTTGCTAAGAAATGAAGCAAATGTGGAAGTGCCAAAAACTGCAGTTCATCAAATGGCCACTTGAGTACATTTTTATGTAACTCACCCATTTGAATTATATTAAGGCTTAAAGTTAGGCATAATTGAGGGCGTGGCCACTTTGAGTGACAGGTGGGTGCCGTCTCAGGTCGCCAGCTGCTAGATGTCTGCTCTGCTGCGTCACCTGGGCCGGCCTCATCTCATTGCCCATTTTTGGCTGGTTAGGCTCTGTCGTCACAACCAAAATGGCGATGACCAGAGCTACCCACTTTGAGCTTCACAACGGCTCTTGAGAAACCTATGGGTGACATCATGAAGACTATACGTCCACATTTTATACAGTCAATGATAACAACTAAAGCGATTTGGATACTGTATATTTGACAGCTTAATAGTTGTGCATTAAGAAAATGTAACCTGCTCGCAGCTTTCCTTTGATGGTTTCCTAGAATACTGTATTTAGTATAGTATCCTAGAGCATTTTGTACGTTTTCAACCGACAGTAGCACTTCAGAGGTGTAATCAACATGCAAAATGATCATGGCATAGATGCAAAAAAACTGTTGTCATTCCCAGAGCAAACGTCTGGCTTTAAAGCCAATGACTACACTATATTAATCAAAAATGCCTGAATTGGCCTCAAACTTGATCACCTTGTGACATCCATAATTTGACTTTAATTTAAAGGTGTAGATAATTACAACTTTTACCATGTATTTTATTTAAAGTGAAACTATGAAACCACTAGCGACCATTAAAACAGGAATAGTAGTGCAAGAAGAGAGGAGTCATCAAGTCTTCAGCACTTTGGTCAACTGTTGTTGTTTTTAAATGTGCTGTGTAAGTAAATATGGATTTGAATTGGATTTGGAAGGAGGTGAACACATTCAGTCAATTACACAGTAATATTGACCTACATTTTACTAAGAACTACCACCCACACTGGACCCCATCCAATTTGCTTACTGCCAGAAGAGGTGTACGCAGGATGCCATCTCCATGGAGCTACACTCTGCCCTCTCCCACCTGGACAACAGTAACACCTATGTGAGAATGCTGTTCATTGACTCCAGCTCTGCATTCAATTCAACAGCACCATCTTCTCCAAATTGATCACTTGGTGACCCTAGCATCAATACATCCCTCTGCAACTGGATACTGGACTTCCTTACCAACAGACACCAGTTTGTTAGGTTCAACAACCCTCACCCCGAACGCTGCCATCCCACAGGGCTGTGTGCTGAGTCCTCTTCTCTACACCCTCTTCACCAATGGCTGCACGGTTCCAACACAACGGTGGTTGGCCATATCAACAACAACAATGAGTCAACCTACAGGGAGGAGGTCCAGCACCTGGTGGTGTAACAGCAACCTGGCCCTCAACACCAAGAAGACCAAAGAGGTCATTGTGGACTTTAGGAAGACCAAAGGCAGCACGCACAACCACCCCCATCCATATTGACGGGACGGAGGTTGAGCGTGTCGCCACCTTAAAGTTTCTGGGTGGCCACATCTCAGAGGACCTCTCTAGGACACTGAACACCCTGATCAAGATGGCATACCAGCATCTTTCCCTCCTGAGGAGGCTGAAGATTCCTCAGATTCTGGGACACTTCTACAGGAGGGCGCATAGCATCGTAAGGGACACCTCTCACCCCCAGCCACAGACCCTCCTCCCTCTGGGAGGCGTTACAGGACTCTCCATTCCAGGACCAGCAGGTACAGGAAAAAGCTTCTTCCCATCAGCTGTCACCTCGCTGATCTCTGCACATTGGTGAAAGCAGGAAGGAGTAAGGTTGTATTGGCAAAAACCCTCAGTGCATTGAATTGAGGACAGGTGCATTTTGTTGTTATCATTGCTACTTTTCATTTGTAAGAGAAAGAATGTGTTATTTGTTCTCTGAAAAGTTTTGATTGCTTCAGTTGATGACACACTCGCACCCATATACCATGCATTGTATCCTGATTTTAAGCCGCTTTGATCATATTCAGGGTATGATTAATGGAAGATAATCACATGTGATTCTTGTGTCCCACACATACCCCCTTAGTTGCTCTTCCTGAGGTTTCTTCCATTTTTTCTCTGTGCATGCAGTTATATGAGCAAATTAATTACCGGGTTGCAAAATAAGTGTCAGACCCCAAAATGGTGCCCCCCCTATAGTCTCATGCAGTTTCTTCTCAGCATCAGGTGTTAAGTGCAGTATCAGCAATGGGTTTAATGACATTAACTTTTAAAAGGTACATTGGATGTTAATAACAATAAAATGTCTTCCTTCTCTTTGGCGCTCCTCCAGCTGGTGGCTTAGGCAACTACTAGATCATCTATGCCTGTCGCCTATCCCTGCCTAAATCAACCGGTACATCTGACTGTATATTCAGCAGAACCAGTGAGTAATAAAGCTCTTATTTGAGAAGGATCCCTTCTCCATGTCCTTGCACACAAACCAAGTCATGATCCTATCTCTATATTTGCAGAAACCACCAAGATGTATCCGTTGTTTTGTAAACCACAATGTCTCCAATGGAAAATACCAGGGAGTAATTCTAATAAATGTTGACATTTAGTACAACCAAGGCTCAGCCCATTCTCTGTGTATTTATCAGAAAACAAGCTCACCTGGCCCATTTGAGCAAAAAGGCAATTTTCTTACCATTTGCAAATTGTTATGTCCAGGTTTTATATGCCAGAGGAGTACATATCCAGGCTTCAAGCTCCAGGAACATACTTTTATACACAGCCAATACAATTAGGAAGAGATGGGTAACCATTTTAGGGCCTTTAACCGTGACTAAAGGTAGGCAAACACCTCTTTAGTTTTCCTCCCCGACTCCCCCTGCACAAGACGAGCTGCATTTAAAGAATCAATTAAGGTGTAGATGGAGAACATTTCGACTGACCTTTCGGAGAGGGAAATTAAAAGAGCACCTCTAGCTCGTGGGAAAAAATGAGCGGCGGATAAGAGGGTTCTTTCTGGCTGCTTTTGCCTTTTAAATACACTTACAGTCAGTCTTTTGTGAGAATTTGTTTTGTGGGAAATGAATGAGCGGGCCATATGGGTGACATTTACAGAGCTGGTCGTGCGAAGGCGGGTCATGGTTCAGTCACTCTACTGTACTGGATGGAAAATTAACTGAAGCCCACAGTATTAATATGGGTCACTCCTGAAGTGTGCGTCACTGGGCACGGCTACACTAATGCCTTTGGGGCGAGCCATCAATATTAAGCACGGTTTGGTTGACAGTTATCTTAGTGGGGTAAAGGGAAGAGGAGATGATACATGCAGTCAGAAAGTTCCCAATAACATAACATCATCTGGATGGATATTATATATGTCTGTGTGACTTCATTTAATTGCTTTTCTTTCTTCTTTCCATCATCATCCATCCATCGATCCATCCATCCATTATCTGTAACCACTTATACTATTCAGGGTCGCATGTCTTTGGACTTTGGGAGGAAGCCGGAGAAAACCCACGCTAACACGGGGAGAATATACAAACTCCTCACAGAAGGGCCCCAAGCCGGGTTTGAACCTTCAACCCTCTTGCTTCTGAGGCAACAGTGCTAACCATTGCACCAGCCCACCATTATCATTTTGGTGGCAAAAGGGGGAACTAGTCAATATTAGGCAGGTGGTCATAATGTTATGGCTGATTGGTGTAACTCAGTGAAGGGATTTTGCTCATGTTTGCAATCATATGTTCTTAAATATGTTATGCCATGTTCATCAACTGTTATACAAATGCGTCAAAGTAGAATTTTTTTTTTTATAATATGTTTTTGGGTTTTCTTATTTTCCACAATAAGAATAAAAAAAACAAAACAACAACAAACAAACAAACATTGGTACAGCTCAGATCAATAAATGTATATAGGAGGTCATAGGAAATAGTCCATGGTGCAGGGAAGTCACAGGATATATGAGTTCATGTTCAAGAGACTCCTTGTGAGATAATGGAAGAGAGATCAGGTCCAATATAATTCAGATAGGGCTGCCAAATATTGTAGAACTGATCTACTTTGGCATGTAGAATATTTGTCAGATATTCCAAAGGGACCATCTCAAATATCACTTTTCGCCAGCCCTGAACAGAGGGTTTCTTATCACTGATCCACTGTAGTAATATATTTTTTCTAGCAGCAAATGTAAGAATGTTATATAACCTTTTGTTGGCTGCAGTAGTTATATTTGTACTTGGGATTCCTACAATCAAAGACATCGGATTCATTTCTAAATCCTTATCAAATATCTTTTCCATTTCACATAATATTTCAGACCAGTACTTCTGTTATTTATGACACGACCAAAGGCAATGGGTTAAGGTACCTATTTCGGTTTTACATTTGAGACACAGAGGAGAAAGTGAGGGGTAAAAAAAATGCCTGCGATTAAGGGATATATGTATTCTATGTATAATTTTAAATTGGATTGCTTTCATCATAGTAGAAGTTAAAATTGTTGACAAATACACCAACCACCGCTTAAAAATGTCTACATTAATGCTTGCAATTGCATTATAGTGTGTTCTAAGCCATACATTAAGTGTTTCTATACTTATAAATGCTAAATATGGAGAGGGTTACTATAAAATGTTACCAAATTACGACCCAGTCTACAATGTAGGCTACACTACAATAAGCTGCCTTTTAATGAATAGCTGCCAAGTGGGTCCTAAATGATTGTGAATCAAATGCATAAGGATAAGTTCCATGTAAAGTTCCTTGCCAGTGTAGTCCTGATTCAGCACAGTGAGATTGCCGGTCCTACTGTTCTCTGTGTACCACCCCCACCACCAGTGGTCTGCGGGGGCCCCGACGCCCAGCCTGCAGCCCTCCTGCCTGGGGCCCGCAGTGGCAGATGGCCAGGACAGGCTGCGCTGAGCAAGGCACTGTGGGTATGGAGAGAAACCACAGGATGCTGAGCTGCACACACACACACACACACACACACCAGTGTTCATGCAAGGGTTCAGCCGGTGACACTGATACAGTTGGATTGAAGTTGCAAAATAGCCGACACTTTATTTCAAGTTAACTTGTATTGACTTGTATTCAGAGTGTGTTAATAAAAGGCCATATACCCCTCAGGCCTTTTCTCAGCAGATTTTGGCCAATATGGGATTTTTGAAGGTCAACACTCACAACATACTTTTAGATTAAATCTGTTTGCAGCTCATATTTTCGGCCAATCTTTAAATTCAAGAATTTTCACAGCAGAAATCACAATGATTCAATAGCTTATATTTATATATCATAAAGTAGATTTTTTTTTTTTAAAAAAATAGCTTAAACAACAGTAAATCACATTGTTACAAGGTTTCTTTGAGGTGAGTATGAGCAGCTTTATATGACAGCGTCACCCACTCATGAAATGGTAGAGGACACAGGAGGGAACAGTGTAGAAAATGACATTTCTAAAATGAACAACTAAACTGAAACAATATATAATTTCATGTCATATTTTCCAGATATATTTTTTTTTAATTAACAAGACAAATAAAGATATACAAACTAACCTACAATTATGATTACATATTTAGAATTGTGTGTGCTGATTTAATAATTTGGCTTTAGCCAAAGAAACGTCTGTAGCAGGAACAGACTAACTAGCAGCGGATGGCACCACATTAGATTCAGTGGCTATATTACTTTGTTGAGTGTTAGCACTGCACTTCATGTGATAATGCATTGCTTTACAACCAACACTGTCTCAAGTCTGCATATGATTGGACCTGACCTGAAGTTTAAAGCTGCTTTAATTGATTGTTTTTGCCACTTGTAGCGTTGGTTCAACCCCAAGATATTCAAAAAATAGCACCCGACAGAAAAATAATCACAGTTCTACCCTGTCACAAAAAAATACCAGAAACCACCTGGAGAGTTAGCCTGGATAGCCTGCTAGCTTCGCTTCGAAAAGGCACAAGACAAACAAAACACAAACCATCAATTCATTTTTGTCAAATTAAATCTTGCAAATAAGAAAAACAAACTGTCCTTTAAATCATTATTCATCATTCATTAAAGGAGGACTCCTGATAAAAGGTCAGTCTTTTCAACAAAAGAGATGCGGGGTGAGGGTGAATGTGTGTTTGTGTACTGTAGGAGAGGGGGAGTTTGAATGTCCGTTCAAATCTGAATGAATCCAGTTCAGTGTGTGTGAGGGAATGAAGGCAGTTCAGTTCAGTTCAGCGTTCAAGGTTTAGGTGTTCGGTGGGGTGGGGAGGTTGGAGGGTTGGAGAAAAGGAAGGAGAAACCTGGATAGTGTCAGAAAAAGAGACACATCTTGATGTCCCAACAAAGGCAAAGAGAGCACAGCAGCGTCCAAACAGGTCCAAGAGGAACAAGATTCCATTCATCCACCTGCTCCAGGGATCAGCACACCTTCAGCAGTGCCTTGTTGTCCAAGCCACAACACACACCTCTGACATATTAGGGTGGGTAATGTATTTTAGAAAGATTTTTCAATCAAATCAAATGCTAAGATAAAAAAAAGAAAAAAAATCTGATATCTGTGGCTGTCACAGGACTGTAATAAGCCCGTCCAATCATTTCATTTTACCCGAATGTTTATATTCATTATGATATGTTTACTTTCATTATGATTATTTTGGGGGAGTGGCTTTGGAGGGAGGCCTGAACGGGACGGTCTGTCAGTGTTGCCGACTTTCTTTTATTTTGAAATTCTTGCCAGTTTCTCCAATGTTATCTACCCAAGCTCCGACAGTATTAGAAAAAATGGCCAAGTAGAGACAACTGTAGTTAATAAGTGAATGAGAAAATGAGTTATGTTAAAAAGCGAACCAGAGTTATCCTACTTCCTCCTGGCGCAGATAGCCACACACAGTCTGAGCTCTGATAAACACAGGGAGGCTGGGACTGTGGACGCACACTGAGTGCCACCTGTGCCCGGGCACGGAGAGATCGAAGGGCAAAGTCCTGCATCTCTACATGGAGGACAGGCGCACTGGTGAGCAGGTAGGCGTGTAGAGAGCCAAGCCCACCCTGCCCCTACTGTATCAGCTGGCATCTCACAGATTAACACTTGGATGGGCAGATAGGCTTGTTAACACATGCTCCCATCCCATCCCACCCCTACCACCTACACCCCCCCCAGAAAAAGCTAAATCCTCTACCACAGAGAGCAGATTTCAGGCTCATCGTCTCCATTCTGTCAGGGTGGAGACGTGAAGTGATGGAGGGTGTACTGGAGCGATCCCAGTCAGGATTAGTAACATTATCATGGGTGGGAATCGGTGGAGAATAAGAATCTGAGCTGTGCTTGTTGGGGGGTGGAGGGCGGGAGCAGTGAAGGTGGGCAGGGGTGGACCAGAGAAGTGAGGCAAAGATTAAAATGTGTTAGCTGACAACAACTTTAACAAAGAGGATGAAGTGATATCAAGTGATCATAACAGGTGTTCTGTGTCGGTGTTTCTCAAATGTTTTTTTTTTCCAATTGTGAATTTTAAAAAAAATAGCCTTCATGCATAATTCCTAAAATAATGATACCATAATCATCGTTCATTACGTCGACAGATGTCAGTGGAAAGGCACATCTTATTGTTTTTGTGAGATACATTTATACTGATGACATTTGTGAACATATGCTTTTCTGCAAGAGTTTGGAAAGGACAACAACCGGAGAGGACATTTTTAATGTTGTTAATCTGTCCTCTGTGAAAACGGTCTGAACTAGAAATCCTGTAACGGGGTCTGCACTGATGGAGTTGCGTCAATGCCACTGTGGCACTATATGGCACGCATTCAAAATGAAAACCCTGAAGTGCAGTGGACTCACTGTGTCGTACACACATGGATTTATAAGGAGAACTGCATGCAGCGTTCGTTCCTATGAGAGTTGCTCAGTGGCGCATGAAGCCAAAATGGCTCGACTGCCGAGTGATAAACAGACGTCTCATTCCCAATGTAAGTCTATGGTTAAAAAAGTATTTTTTGGCCCAATGGCATCACGTGACGGACACAGAAGTTGTAATTCCATCGTTTGGCAACCACAAAAAATTTGCTTCAAAGCCCGGCGCTCTTACTGGGGGATTGCAGGGAAGCAAGGGCGTCCAAGAAAATGAGTCCTGTTGCATGACGTTTTTGAACGACAGGTCAAAGCCACTTAATGCACGACTGTTTCTGTTTTTGTGAATACATGGGAGCTGAACACACACAACTGCTACTGCACACAGACGTGCGCTGGCTCTCTCGAGCGAGAATACTCAACAGGCTGTTGGAATTACGATCTGAAGTGCGCACCTTTTTCTGTCAGAGCACGGATCTCCCCCATGTCACCTTGTTTGAGGACCCAAACTGGCAAAGCTATGCTATCTGGCAGATATATTCAGCAAACTGAACAAACTGAATGTGTGTCTGCAGGGCAAGGACACCAGCATTCTGAACCTGTATGACAAGGTGAGTGGTTTATTGAAGAAAGCAGAGCTGTGAAAAAGGGCTTGTGCAGAGGGAGGATTTCACCTGCTTTCTTCAGGTGGATGCTTTCCTCTCCAGTGAGAATGTGGAGAGAGCTCCAGCAAAGTCAATCATAGAGGGACATTTGGCCAACTTGATTGATGGTTTTAATTCCTACTTCTCTGAAATGGAGGAGAAATCTGCCCAGTTGGATTGGGTGAGAAACCTATTCCTCTTGTCTGAAGCAAACAGAAGAAAGCTTTCTGTCAGTCATCAGGAAGTCTTGGATGTGTCATCTGACCATGGCCCTGCAGATGAAGTTTGACACATCCACTCTCACACAGTTTTGGATGTGTTTGTGAAGAAGGAGCACACTGAGCTGGGAATAGAAAGCTTTGGAGCAGCTATTACGCCTTTTGGATCCACATAATGTGTATGAGGCCTCCTTTTCTGCAATGACTCTGATCAAAACAAAGCAAAGAAACTTACTATGCCTGGAAAAAGAGTTTGATCACTGCAGTTTCCTCCCTGCCACCGACAATGGAAGCACAAGCCCATGTTTCTCATTAAATTGTAAATGATACTTATCAAAAAGACACAACTACAATGGCATCTTAGTGTTATTGCATGATGCCAAAAAAACTAAAATTGGTTTGCCAGGAATTTAGTGATGGATTCTAAACATTTGAAATGCATTTACATGTTTTACAGTTAGAAAATTGTTGTCTAGTAAATAAGACATTGATGGTGCAGCGCTGTATTGTACCTCTTTAGCATATGAGACGCACTGGGCTCTCGAAGTTGATTTTGATAAAGAGACTGTTTGCATTTAACGAGGTGGAAACTGTACATTTCCTGTGAACACAGGAGTTTATTTTGAAAAGACACTAGCGGAAACTGACACACTATACCTGGCATGTCCAAACCTGAGGCTATAGAGGGGTACCTGGAGCATCATAGTTTAAAGTGTATAGGGCCACTATCCAAGCGTCGGTATTTGACTAATTGGGAGTGAGAATGTGTTGGTTCACAAGCCACTTTCTCCAAATACTGAGGCTTTATTGGCCTGATGTGCATAAACGTTACATTGTGAGTTTCTGCTGAAATTCAAGTGCCATGATCAGCTATAGCTCTTCTCTAGAGGACTTGCCTCACAGTTGGTCTTGTTGAACTACAAAGCCAGAGTCCACTCGCAGTCATAGAGTGATCTTTCTTTTTACCCACAAGTATAGAGACCAACTTGCAGAAAGCACATTAACCCGACAACAGCCAAAAGTTTCACTTCGACTGTGACAGAGTTAGCTTTAATTAGCTACCGCTAGTGTAATGCTCCTCTATTTAAGAAACTCCAGATTCTTACTATTTATGATATCAATATTTCTCAAATATGTGTTTTTATTTATAAGATACATTCTGGTGGGAATATTCCTGAGCAGTTCAAGACCTATTTTAAAACAAATTCTCAGGTCCATTCTTATTCAACCCGTCAATCTCTAGATCTTCATCCTCCTAAATTTCTCACTAGCAGAGGTTCATTTTCGCTAAGATTTAGGGGAACCAAATTATGGAGTAGCTTTTCGCATCTATCAAAAAACTGTTCATCTGTCAAATGTTTCAAAAGTCGCTTAAAGGGTCATTTAATTGCTGTTTTGTAATTGCTTTTCCCCATGTTCTCTATGTATCTGTTTTTATGTTGTTCCCACTCACAATGTTGTTTGGTTACAATTACCCAGAAGTCTTTATAGATATTTAAATCAATATCCTCCTTACAAACACTATCCATACACTTCAACGCAACACACACACACACACACACACACACACACACACACACACACTTGTCTTTTTTGATATATTTACTGTATTGTTATTTTTGTTATTATATATATCTTGTCCTAATTATTTGTTATCACTATTATCTAGTCATATTATTTCTTTATATTAATCTTGTGTCTAGGTGGAGGCTTCAGATAAGCCCAGTGGGTTTTCTGCCTCTTCCTGCATTTTATATTATTCATTTATTTTTTTGTTATGTTGTATAGTCTTAAATTGTGCAAAATAAAATAAATAAATAAATAAATAAATAATCTGCTGCTGGTGGTTTGTCAAATGGTAAAAGAGATAAAACAGTTTGAGCAGACTGTGCTCAAAAATGAAAAGCCTGTTAGCAATACCTGAACATTTTCTCCAGTTGCTCTTGGCAAGTTAAGAAGAGGGAGGAGAAATAAAGCATTTGATAAGAGATGTGTTAGTGTTGGAGCTGATCACATCTGTGAGAACCAGATCCAATATGAAACCAGCCAGCAATGACAACCAAAATAGGTCATTTGTTCACAGCCAGCAAATGATCGATCCTGGTCTGCAGGTCTTGTTGCATTTAAATGAATCCCTAATGTTGATTCACTAATAAACCAATGTAGTCCTGTTGTACAAATACAGAATTCTTGAGGTTGTGCTGTATTGTGATCGGCATGCCAGTGGTACAAACCCTATAATGCTGGATGCTTGTGTCTAACTGCCTCAGCCAACTGACAGAGAGCATTTACTGACTCGACATGAAAACACAAAAGTATTTCTTTATCTGTCCAACAGCATCTGAGATGAAAAGATGATAAATAGCTCCTGATATGCGTCTGCAGGGTCATAATCTTCCCTCTGACCAACACACAGCCTTCAGCACTGCCTCGGTACAGTATATCATGCTGACATCAGAGGAGTGCCTTGTCTCTCCATCTCTTTGCCCCTGTATGTTTGTGCTAACGCTTTCCAGTTGTGACAAGGGATAATGATTGGTGAGCCACAGATCTGGGATCCCATCAGTTAAAACTACTCACAGTGACAGCTCTTCTACAACAGAAACACAAAGGAAAAGAGCTGCTGTTCTCCTCTCTCTCCCACCTCTATATTAGATATATTGTACATGTGTTCTATAGTATTTTTTCTTCATATTTTATTGTAATTGTCTTCTATTTTAGATTTGTTTCTTGATTTTTTTCAAGGCTTTTATTTTTAATTTCATTTTCTCTCACTATGTTTAGCGTTATACACCAATATATGACAACCTACGTAATAATAAACTGGAATCTGATTCTTAGAATCTGATCACCTTTTCTCATTCTGTCACCTGTACTCTTCCTGTTTTCTCCCACCTTGTTTATGTCTCCCTGCATTTCTCCAACACTGGAGTTGGATACAAGCAAAAGACAACGACAAGTTCATCATCTCACTCCCACTTTATCGCTGCTATTGCAACACGTTCTCACTCCCAACTTGTCAACACTTGGTCAATGGTCCTACGCTTCAAACTATGATGCTCCATGTATCCCTCTAGTGTCAGTTTTGGACGCGTCAAGGACGACGTGTCAATATACGCTCCTTACATGCGTAGTGTCTTTAAAGGAAGTTAGGTTTGGGCAACAAAATGACTTAGTTAGGGTTAGAAAAAGATAGCGGTTGACGTTAACTTGACTGACTAGCGACTCACAGGACTAAGTACACTAAGGAGTCACGTGACTACTAATGACTGACCTGCCAAAATAAGTCACATTTCACATTTAATTTCACACGGGCCATGAACTGCTGTCTCCTCGGCGAAAGTCCAGTGTTTTTTTGACCCATCCATCCTGAGCGGACTATCACGCTCTTTATACTATGGCAGTTGCTCTGAGCGTCTAATAGTGAACGCAGATGGGTTTACATCTTAGTTAGTTGGTGCGTCATATACAGACGCTAAAGTGTGAGGGTATCAGACGCTGAGGGGCACTGACCAAGCTGTGGTATTTGATGAGTTGGGAATGAGGACAGCTAATACATCACCATCACTTCTGGTGGCTAAACACTGCTATCCACACATGCAAATAAACTGGGAAAAAATGTTCGTAAACTTGTGTTTGGTCAATTATTTCTCTGTTGTTACAATACTAATTGGCATTGTATTTTACATCGTTGGAAAGCCTGTTTATTTACCTTCACAATGATGTCCAACTTGTAAGGATCATGCATTTGTGGGATGAGCAGCACAACTGATTATGTGGGTATCGCCCAAGAAAAATTTGCCAAAATGCTCAATGCTTATACCTGCAATGCATGTGTACAGGCAGGGATAGACCCTATAAAGAAAAAAAAAAATTCACAAAACGTATTCAGTTTTCAGTGAAGCATTACTCTTTTTCCATTTAAAGACCTATTTTGGCATGAATATGGTTTTATGTCAATCTATCTATGGGAATAAAAACTCCACGTATGGCTGGCAGATGCTGCATCATAGTATGGTACAAGTATGTACAGTATAGTACGACACAGTATTTCTCTATGAGGCACAACAGGAAATGCACTCATGCATGCGTACACAATTGATCAATTTCACTGATCGATGCATTGTGCCGCTGAGCTACAGATTCTCAAAGGACTCACAGGAGGGGGGCATGCTTCTATTTACTCAAACCCCATCATGTGGATACAGTGACCTCTGCCTATAAGATTATGAGCTACCTCGTGCACAGTCGTCTTGTTTGGAATGAGGGTGGTGCTGGAGGAAAGCTCACAACATAACAAAATTGAAATGGCTAATCTTCTGGGGAGCTTGAATGTGCTCAGCAGAATTTCAAGGCAATCTGGGTACAAGTAAAGTAAAAACTTGTACCCTTGTAAAATTAACCTATATGAGCATATATCTGCAGATACATTTGAAAGATGAGTAGGGAGAAAAAGGGGCAAAACCCCATCAGTGAAGATGTGTACAAGACAAACAAACTCTATAGTAGCTGAAAATGACGAAGTATGAAAAGGAAGAGTAGAAAGGGTGACGTGATAGCAGTTCAACTAAGACATCTGAAGGACATTTTTTGAGCTGCTTGACCGTGACAAGAAGCCACTTTGCACAAACGGACAATTAGTAGATGAGTTAAATGATTGAATACATTGTTCTTCAGGAAAGAGAGAAAAAAAAAAAACAGAACTGGAACATTCACACCAAGAATAAGACGACCATGAAGCTGAAGATGAAAAGGGGTTAATGACTTACACAAACCAAAAAAAATTCAAGCTACATTGGAAGCAGATGTGAAACAGATCAAAGAGATAGAGCAAGAGGTGGAGGACATTGGAAAATAGATGCTATAGAGAGAATAGATGAGGATGACTGAAGACAGAAAAGAAATGAGGAGAGGTGAAAAAGCAGAGACAAAACAAGGTTAAAGAAGGGTAAGGACAGCTTGTATTCACCCGGTTGAAACAAGGGAAATATGTTCATGCAGCATAATGCATAGAAAGTTCCTCACATCCTACATCTGTGACCATATCACAATCTTGGGAACCCATCGGCAACCCTTTATTTTCGGCATCTAAACCACTATAGTTAGCGTCACCTTAGGATTAGGCAATAAAACCATCATAGTTAGGTTGAGGAAAGAACTACATGGTTGGGCTTAAAACTACTACATTCTTACAGTGAAAATTACACTGAATGTTGTGAACACAGGACACGAACGAACAGCTGATTGTAATTTGACACACGGGGCACAAAAAGCGGTCTCCTGGATGAAAGCCCTGTGTTTGTTGGACCCGTCCACCTCACCTCCCACTCGCCCGGTATGTGTCTTTTTGCTCTTTAAACTACGTCACCACACTCCCGGTGCACTTTCCCTGAGCCTTTACTGTTGCTGCGGATGGGTTTACATTGTTATTAATGGAACGCCCGGTGCGTTTCATATCTGCGGTAAGGGGTGCCTTATGGCGAACGCCGATGGCCGTGAAAAAGCGTCGGTATTTGACGCCCTGGGAATGAGAACGGGCTAGATATCAGGGCCAAGACTTACTTTTCCGTGCGCTGCTCATTGTTTACAGTGCAACTTCAGAAGTTTGAATAGTGAAATATCTTTGTTTGACTTTGGACCACATGTGATGAAAAAAGTCTTAATTCACTTAACATGTTGCTATGTGTTGCTACAGCGGTGCACAGAAGCCGTTTCCATGCGGTGAGGCAGACAAGCTTCTGCCTGTCTATTTACATGAAGGGCGCAGTGAGACCCCGCGGAACCAAGCGGGACGTCAGTTGAGTAGGCGGTCCTTAATGTGTGACACATTCGCACACACACTGCTAAAAGAATGTGGCCATATGTGGCCCAGACCACCTTTGAATGTGCTCAGAGTGATAGGATCTCAATGCATCCTGAGTGCATTCACACCTGTACTTAGAGCTGTCTCTCTAGGAGGTCGTGTTACTCAGGCTATATTTGTTTGGCAACGCCTGGAAGCTGTTTGGCATCCTCCTGGATCCTCCTGGCTCTTCCTGAGGTTTCTTTTGGTTTTTTTTTCCCATGTTAAAAGGTTTTTATCAGGAGGAGTTTTTCCTTATCCGATGAGAGGGTTGTACTTTAAAAGGACAGAGAGTGTTGTATCCTGTACAGATTGTAAAGCCCCCTGAGGCAAAATTTGTGATTTGTGATATTGGACTATACAAATAAAATTGACTTGATTTGACTTGAGTACTTGTGATCAGATCACCCAAGACGCATGGTAATGCCAGGTCTAAACAGGGCTTCAAATACACGCACAGCAAACACCTGGTAAATGATTGTATCTCCCCTATTAGAGTTGCACATCACAGACACAGTGCTCTTCCTTATTGTAAAACAAATGGGATGAGAAGTGGATGTAAACCCAACCTGTCATTGGATAGTAAAGAGGAAAAGGCGGTGGTGGGGGGCAGTAAAAAGAGATGCCTAACGGCTGCACAGATGTCTAGCAGTGGTGATATATGAGGGATCTGGGAAAGTGCTAGTGTGATTTGCCAGACAGCGGCTAAGTGATTAGGGACGTGTGGCGTAACCCTGCGCCATATTTAGCCGCGGCGGGGCGCCCCGTCCCCTGCCATCTCCCCGAGGCCCAGCGCCAGATGTCGAAAGCTGCTGCGGCACGCCTGGCAGAGCAGGTTGGCAGCAGGGTGGCACAGCAGGCCTGGGTACAGTGAGGATAACACCAACCACCCGCCAACTGACTTTCATTCACTCAAAGCAGGGCACACTACAGATCAATCAATACAGGGATGATATCGGCATTTTATGTATTTTTAGAAAAGGCGTGGTCCACTTCTGATACGAGATATCAGTGCTAAATGCTATGCTGCTTATCTGTGGGAAGCTCATTCTTGAATTAATTCCGATGACATATTGCACATTTGTTTTCTTTACGCCGGAAACACAGCAAGCAGTGGCAAAGTGCGGCCTGCGGCGAGCTGTCATGCAATGTTTATGGAAAGCTGCTGAGCTCAGCGAGCTGCAGCCAAACTAAAAGTTAGGGATAGTTTAACTTTTGGCAGCGAATTGCAACCAAAGAATACAGCCAATCAGTAAATGGATCCTGTGACTTCTATGACATCTTTACGTATATGTTAAAAGAATTTCCTCCTGCCTGAAACACATGAACACGCCTCCCGGCTGCAGACAATTTTAATTATTGCGGTGAGCCGCACTTCTCCACTGCTTGGTGTGTGTCCGGCGTTAGATTGTCAATGTGTGTATGTCAGTTCTGAGCTAGAAATGCTTCCGGTTTTGTCCTGACACTTTATGAAGGAATGAATCCATGAAGGTACAGGGACAAGAGGAAAATAGGGAGAAACTTGTGAAAAACGACAGAAAGAACTTGAGTCACACACACTCGCACACTAGCTACAGCTCCTCTTTACAGTTTGAGTAGTGGTAGTTTGTGGCAAATACACAGCACACATAGTCCAGTTTTGCACAAATACAGTGAGGCGAAAATTAGCTTCAACATATCTGATGATTTCAATGACACTATGCCAAGCAACCCATCCATTGAATAGTTTTTCTGTGATTTGGGGAATTGCTTATCGTACTGACACACTTTTAAGTTTCCTGCATAATATCATCACCTAAATTCCCTTAGATGTCTAGTTTCCATTTCATATCATATAAAATAGTTGACAGTTCCCTTCCTTCTGCCATGGGGGTTTCCAGCACTTTAGTGTAGAGCCAGATATCTTGCCATGGAATTTGGAATGGATACATGTGATCCAGTGAATAAATCCCAATGTGTTTGATGCCCTATTGGCCTTTATTCTAGCACCACGGTTAGGTCAAAATGACCACTTTCTGACTTTTCCAACATTCAGCCTCTAGCCAAAATGTCAACTTTACAATAGACCTCACATATTCATCCTCCATATTGGATAAAATATGATCTATATGACCCCATGACCTTTCTTCAACTGCCAACTTCAGGACAAACTACTTGTTTCACCCCATTGGTGGGAGGGCTATGTTTAGTTTTAGTGGTCTTAAACTTGCACAAAAAGTCTTTTATCAGCAAGGAAAGAGTAAAAAGGTATTTTTGGCCAAGAAAATCAGCTATGATATCAGTTGCTTTAATTACAAAAATAAGAATCAGATTTAAAAAATCCCCATCACTTGAACCCTAATAAACATGTTTAGGCAAACACACACACACACACACACACACACACACACACACACACACAGCCTTAACTCACTGATCTCCTTGCAGATGTTGCGCTAACAAGTGTCCCCCAATTAGTCATTCTCTCTCCCTCTGCCTGCTCCCCCTTTTTTGTTCTTTCCCTCTCTAGGACACTCTGCCGGAGGCTGACCAAGATAAAGTTTTGACTGGCAGGACCATTTGTTTTAATCAGGTGTTTGCAGACGCTTCCCTGACCTCCATTAGTTGAAGTTTTAATTGAAATTAACCCCCACTACTACCCCAATTAACCCACGTCCCCCCTGACTGGCGCCCGCCCTCGTCCCGAGCATCTGTTTCGGGCGGGAGGAATGCGAGTCAGAGCGGGGAACCAGAGGGGAGGCTGGGTTTGCATGACCGCCGAGGATGCAGTGTTGTCACCCGAGGAGAGGCAGCATCACGTCGAGTGCACACCAACTGCGCCTGGCTCGCCATGAAGCCCCGGGGGGCCTTATGTCTCTCTGTCTACAACATTCCAGCAGCGAGGCTACACATGGCTTAGTCTTGGCCAGCGGGAGGTGGGGGGGAGGTAGGTAGAGGGATGAGCCCAAGCATGGGAGAGGAGGATGAAGATATCCCACAGGGGGGGAGTCACAGAAAAGGAAAGAGGGGAAAGTTGGGAAGATGAGAGAGTGGAGAAGTAGTAGAGGGTGGGGGGAGAGGGGGTAGAGCGAGATGGGGAGAGGGAAGGAGGTGGTAATTACTGTACAGCGTGCTTTCTATCTTAAGCCCTCCTGCTGGAGATAAGAGTGTGTGGATACAGTGTGGAGTGTGTGTGTAGCCTCCAGCACCTGTTCCCTTGCCTGTGGAAGGTCTAGAGTAAGGAAGCTGTCAAAGTGCCCCCTCCAGCTCAGAGCTGAGACTATTGAGTGTGTACATGTGCTGCAGTATCTTTGTTTAGCCTTCCTCCATGCCCAAGCAGTCCAAGGAGTATTTGTACAACTGGAGCTTTAAAGTGATTACAGTATAAATCTTCAAGTACAGCTAAAACTATTGTAAAGTATGGACCACTATTGGGGCACCAGCAGTTTAAAGTAATACTACATTGAAAATCTGTATTGTGAGTATCAAATACACACACACTGTAAGCTCTTGGAGAATAGCAGTAGTAGTCAGCTTAGTTAAATTGACCTAGAGTCATGGGAAAAGTTACTAAATGAAACAATGTGGTAAAATGTCTACAGAAACTTCTCAAACTTCTTTTGCTGCCAGTAACTTGCAAGATAGTCAAGATTTCTGGTCAAATTTATTGTGGAGAATATAAATGTTTCTTCTCAGTTGAGAAAGCTATGGCTAAAATGCAAAAAAAATGGTACCACTGGAATTCAGATTCAATACTAAACTGTGGGCTGCACTGTGTGCTAATAATGATATCATCTAACACAATAGTCCCAGTCACTAACACTTGATTTTGTATTGTCTTACAAATTTTACAGCCAGCATATTGTCAATAAACAGACAGCACTTCAGCACATGCAGGAGCTTACAAATCATATTAAGAAAAAGCACCATAAACATTAAAAGCACAGAGCCTTATTTGCTGCAAGACAAGTATCAAATCTGTTTTGACTACACACACTTCATCACGCTTTCTCCACTGGAAGGGTACCCAGGACTCTTAATCATCTTTATCTACCATTGGGGCATCCAAGAGGGCACTTTTGCTGTGATTTGTTCGAACATGACTGTATTATTCCAATATCTGTAAACTTTGTGTTACTATTGCCAGTGACACCAGAAAAAAACAAAACGAGTGAGGCCGAGATAGTCTACCACTTGGGTTGAAACAACGAACTGGCGACGAGTGTCTGAGATGTCCGGGTATAAGTCGTGTGCTGATCATCTGACTGCTGCCAGCTGCGTGATTGGTGTCAGTTGGATTGATTGCGTCATCGAGCACGGGAATCTGCTGGTGGGAGGAGAGCCACACACACACCCACTACCATACACGTCCACGCAAGACAAACTAAAATGGAAATGGAAAACAGGGAAAAAGGTAACAGACACACCAGGAGACTGGAGTTATGGCTCCGAACATAACAAGTAGAGTCTTTTACCGATGTTAGTCAAGCAAGTCTTGAGTCCTCAGATGTGACCCCTGCAGTATGGACAGCAATAGGCAACATGCAAATGAAGTGAAATCAATGGCACACTTTTTAGGAGCTCAATTAAACAGTAGCTTCACATTCAAGTTCATGTCTTAAGAAAAACAATAGATGGGTGTCTATGTCAACATTGAAACAGTTTTTACTAATGTGATTTCAGTATAAGTAATGGGGAACAAATTCAACATTCCTCGTAATGTGGAAAAACATCTTCCAAAGTTCATATGTGGCTTTAGTGGGTATCTTCCACAGTTGATGTCTTTTTAGTACAAAAGTCCCTTTTTGTGTGTTACCGTCCTTCCGCTACGGCTCAGCCAGGGAAAAAAACTTTCTGAGGAAACAAAAATACAGAACTTCATACTAAAAGACATTCGATGATGTATCCACTGAATCTGAATGAACTCAGACTGCCTCATGCTCGCTTCAGACAAAAACTCAGAATGAGATTTTGTCCAACTATAACTATAACTTACATTGAAACACATTAGGAAAGGGAACTCTTAAAGTGATTCTGCGGGACCACAATAGAATATTTAGGCTACATGAATCAAGGTCCATCCCTCATCATTGACTCGCTGACTGAAACATCCATGCAAACAGTAGAACATGCAACAAGAAGCACATGCAGCTCCTGCTGATGCACACCACCGTGGGGTTGTTGATGGGGATGGTGATAGCTGTGGTGATGAAAAAGACCAACGGTGCATCGGTGCTCTACCCTTCACCTGGGACGGGAAGAATCAAGTGGAGGGGGTGGGAGCTGAGGATGGGGAAAAGGTGGAGGTGGAGATGGTTAGGGGGGGTTAAGGAAAGGGGTTGTGTGGGGATGGTGCCCTGTCAGGGACAAAAAGGCGAAGGACTTGGCCCCTGCCTACTGTCACCATCCAGAGCCATCCCTCATGTAGGACCCCCCAATGGTGGCTTGTCCATCCTCCACACACACACACATATGAACCATGCCACAGTAGGTCTCTGGTCTCCAGCCAGACTCTGTGTATGAGATGGTCTGATGGTGTGTGCGTGTGTTGGGGGATGTGGAGTGTCAGTCCCAGGACTGAGTATACCCTTGAGCAAGGTGGTATTGCACACTGGCTCTCTCCTTGGCTTGGCTAATTATCAGTTTTGCCATTAGCATCATACATGAGAAGTGCCTTTGTTATGTTTCAAAATAAAAAAAATGACACATGGGTTTATTAACATTTGAAGAGATTACACTTCGAAAGCTAAAAATGTCAATGCCGGAATATTCCAAAAAAAAGACAAAAACAGTCACTTTTCAATCAGTCGTTTGATCGAACACTTGAAATGAACTGTGGCTCGAGTATCTGGCTGTTGTGGTGTCACAAGGGTGGACCGCAGGACACTGACACAGCGGCTGGTGACGTTTTAAGAAGGTTTATTGAGAGACCAGGCTGGATGAGGATGTGTGATGTGGGATATAGGCTGAGGTTGCACAGGGGTAGCTGATAAGACAACTGGAATCCTGAAGCACAGGAAACAGAAACAAATTAGTACAGGTTACAAGAATACAGGTTTGGCCTGAGTGTAGCTACCACAGTAGTTGAGATAATGATCTGGCCAGGGGTCCATTCCATAAAGCAAGCTGAGAAAAGTGGGGCTTAAAGTAAAAAACCCGACTTGAATGACCCAAATCAGTTTGGACTAAAGTGGTTCCATAAAGGTCAATTCAAGTTCACACATTCTTACCAATTCGAGTCAGGTTTAAGTAGTCAAGATAATTGAGTGTGCATGCTATTCTTAAGGAGCCCAGCCCAGCAGTCCACTTTAGATGATACGGAACACTGTGATTGGCTTATAGAAATCAGATCAAATCAGTTTGTGCATTTGGGTGGAGTCAGTACTGACAGTAATCATAGATCTAGACATCCTGGAAAAGTTATGTCCATTGGAACCTTTGGGGTTATCTGAACGGGTTAAAATTTAATAAAATGTTTTCATACAACCTAATTAAATCTTAGTAAGAAAAGAAAACCTGTAGGTTATTATAAAATCTAATACAAGAATACATAGATATTAAACCTCAAGGCTGCAGATATGTGTGTGTGTATCTATACATAAAGTATATATACATATATATATACATATATATAGTATATACTGTATATGCATTGCATCGTTAAAGTCTTTTGTCTTCTGATAAGCCTTCCAATCCATGAATTTGTTACTCAAAATGGACTTCCTGTATCGTATTTTATTGTCTCAGTAGTACCCATAAATTCTATATAAGAAGTGGACGTCACTGTGGCACCATCCATTGGTTTGTGGACTGCAGTTTTGAATAGTCAAGTTCAGCATTTTGACTGTCACCATCTTGATTTTTTGGTCCCAGAAGTGACACAAGAAGGTGGAGCTAAGTACAACTGAATGCTGAATGAGACATTTTTAGACGACCAGAATGTTACAATTAACTTTCATGAACTGAAAACACACTATGAAAGGGTTAAAGTTCTACGATGAAAAACACAGTCCACTCCCAGACCGGAGAAAGCCGTGGTAGCAAGGTGTCAATCACAAGGTAGCTACGCCCTAAAGCATCCTCTGCTTTATGGTCTATCTAACTCTAAATGGGACCATAATTTACTAAATGAACATCATGCTGTATTGAAGAAGACTTGAAACTAACGATTGAGACCATAAACTCATGTTTACAATGTTTACTGAGGTAATAAATCAAGTGAGAAATAGGCTCATTTTCTCATAGACTTCTATACAATCAGACTTCTTTTAGCAACCAGAGGAGTCGCCCCCTTCTGGCCATTAGAACGAATGCAAGTTTAAGGCACTTCCGCATTAGCTTCACTTTTCAGTATTGGAGGTTGCCACCTGCTGGTACCTGAAGCAACACACCCCCACCAGCTTTGTAATGTTGTAATTTCATGGCCTCAGCCCACGAGGGCATGGGGAAACCAAAACTTTGGGGGTTTTTTTGTAACCATGAACACAATCTCTCCCTAGCCTGTTTTGTTTTGGACTGTGCTGACAACTATTTTCTTGTTTAGTACAATTCAATTTGGATAATTTTGGATGGCGATGACAAATGAGCAAATGAACCTGTAAGAAAGCTGTTACACAATGAAAGGAGCACATAGAGCTGAATATTGTTTAAAGTTGGCTGGCAGAGGCAGATACATGCACAGTTTATATGAACCCCCTGCGCACACAGAAACACACACCTTCACTAGTTAATAGATGAACTTACCTGCAGATGCTTTCCCTGTTTTTGGAATGAATCCCAATCAGGGGTTCCCATCGCCGCGGCTACATCCATCGAGGAACAAATTACAGTTGGGGATTAGGATTGGGGAGGGGGGACAACCCAGTGTTTTATCAGTGGGGCCGTGTTCCGTCTGCCGAGCCGCTTATATTTCAGGTAAACATAATCCAGATTCGGCTCTGGCGGGGGTAGATTCAATTAAGATACAGAGACAACTTTGTTAATGCAGCCGTATCTTAATACCCTGGCCACAGCTTGTAATGAATCTGGGCTCAGTGGTGGGAGCTGGGAGTCAGGGACAAGGCAAGAGGACTGAGTGTGACAGTATCCTGTGGCGGTGAATGCTGGAGTTACAGTCATCAGGCCAAGGTCTGGTACTATTGTTGTGTTTTCAGGTTTTATATATACAGTATATCTATATATACTGTATATATACTGTATATATTAGATGTATTCACATGTAGGATATATAGTTGTTGCCATCTTTCCTCTTCTTAACTGAAGAAACATACACCAGCTAGGATGTCACATTCAAACTTACTTTGCTCGTTTTCATAGGCAGCTGTGGTATTAGGATACGAATAGACAAGGCTATTTATTTTAAGTCTACTATCACTATTAATGTGAGGAACAACTTCTCAAAGCTAGTCAACTCTGGATGTCAGAACTGAAGCCCAAAGCAAGTCTTTGTCCTAAAAGACTCCTAATTCCTATTTTCCCACCCATGCAGAAACAACAGTTTGACATCATCTGATTTAATGGCGATTGATGAAGACATTTCCTGAATAGCGTCTACAAGAGCTGCTCAGTCCCAAAGCTTTTTGGTCTCTCAGTCTGGGTCACTAGCTCAACAATCCTCCTTCAGTATCAGCTGAGAGACAGCCACCCTGAGACCCATGTGGTGAACAGGCTGCCTAACCAGAGCATATCTCATCCCTCTGGATGTTAATATTTATTGACGGCACTAGGCTGGTGTTAGAACATTAAAAAGGGGATCGGGAAGAAGGGCTCTGCGGACTTAAGCCCTGGGAGGCCACGGCGACTCAAAGTCTTATTCAGATGATGTGCAGTGAGATGCTTGTCCTTGAAGAAAAGGAATTAGTGTCTGTGGAAGTCAAAGGAAAAATGGAGAGAGAGAGAAAAAGACTAAGGGGGGGCTGAGAAAGACAGGAAGAGAATGTGACAGAAGAGAGTGTGTTTGACAGAAAAATGTGTGCATGTGGATTTGCGAACGTGTGTTTGCATGCATATTTGTGCACATGCCCGTGTGAGATAGAGCAAAAAAAAGAGAAAGGAGTGAGAGAAAGGCAAAGCAGGACTTCTTCACACAGGGAGAGATGATGCGAAGAGCACAGGCTGGTACAAAAGTGTTACCACAGGACCGAGCGAGACAATCCCCTCTCCAGGAAACGCAGATCAAAGCGGATTTAAGCAGTCAAGACTTGTTCCGTGCGGTGCGGTTCCAACCGGCAGTCTCGACCCTGTAGCCATACTTTCCCTCTCTGTGTCGAGATCAGTTAGGAAGGGGTGACGAAGCTCCAGAATTGAGTCACGGCAAAATTTGATGGAGAGGCCCCAGTGTTCCTGAGGAGCAGCAAGGCTCTCCAACAGTGTGAGGCACGTGTCATAATTCTGAGGCGTTGGCAAATACATTTTAATGTGTACATCGAGCTGCCTTTAACTTTTAAAGCCTATAATAGTTTTGTAAAAGAATCAAGGCCTTACTTAAATATTCTTCAGGGTTTTGACTGAGACACAACATTGCTGTTTTTTTTGTTTTTTAACACTACTCTTCCATCACTTATGCCCCAATGCCCATACATACACAAAACATGTATGAGCCATGTAGCGTTCAAATGAAAGAAATGTCCTCCCATTAAACTTTGAAGACAAAAAATGATTGACCAAAAGGGACCAATTGCTGGGCTTGAAAAACCTTTTTGGCTGCTTCAAACTGCTTCTTTAACTATCCACCGAAATCAGTTTCTGAATGTGAGGGGAAAAGAATGGCATGTTGTTGCAGAATCATGATTTGTTGAACTTCTTCTTTTAATTAATAGGCTAACAATGAGACCGAATTTATATTTAGTTTCTCTTTTTTCATTTAGCCTGACATGATCATGCTAGCCGATTTCAGTTTGGTAGAGGGGGTTATATTGTTTTGTTTCACCCAACTAATCAACCTGATCTCAAGGGAAAGGCGTATAAATAGCACGACATTTTAAGGTAATTCTGCGTGTCATGGTAACACATTTTAGGCTTTTCGCATGTCATTTCACGCCACGTTGTTACTGCGAAACGGTCACGGTTTTGTTTAGGCAACAGCACCGCTTAGTTAGGTTTAGGAAAAACATCATGGGCTTAAAATAAGTACGTAAACTAAGTAAAATTCGTACTTAAAAAAATTTAACATAAGTACGGAAAATACATCACAAACATCACTAATGTAATTCAAAAGAACTCAACAGCATTTTGGGACACGAACACCGGTCTCCTGAGGTTTGCACTACGCTTAGTTAGGTTTAGGAAAAACGTCATGGACTTAAAATAAGTACGTAAACTAAGTAAAATTCGTACTTAAAAAAAAATTAACATAAGTACGGAAAACACATCACAAACGTCATTAATGTAAATTCAAATGAACTCAACAGCATTATGGGACACGAACACCGGTCTCCTGAGGCCTGCACTACGATGCGAGTTCTACAAACCCAGGGTATCTTCTTGTTATTTGGCTTAACTAACCCTAACAAACTTGATCCCAATCTATCTGTCAAGAGACCCAGTAGTTTTCCTGTGCTGTTGAAATGTTAATTTTAACTATATGTTATAGAGACATTGTAAGTACATGTAGTAGAGAAAGCAGAGACATCATTAATTTATTTCACACTATACAATACTGGCTTTGAATTGTGGAGACTGTACATCTGTAAGTATAAGAAAGATGTGGTGGGAAGCCTGCAGTAGAAACAAGAGGTGGCAGAAGATTACACATCTGCACTGCCTCACTTTTAACAGAAGACTCTGTTCTGTGCAGTGCAAGCTGGCGGGACAGCGCGGAGATAGAGTCGAGTATGAGGGCTGAGGCTGCAACAGAAACACAGATAGTGAACAACAGAGATGGCTGAAAAGGCTGATAGAGACAGTATAATGTTGAGAGAGAGAGAGCCAACAGAATGCATATCCACAGAGGAGGTAGAGAGATGTAAAAGGAAGAAGCAAAGAATGGGGGAAGAAGTAAGTGGGTGATTTATTATTTGTCTTGATCTATGGTGTGATCACAGACACTCAATTTATTCCCAGGATAGGGTAGAGCAGTGACAGCGGTGGCGTGTGGGTATGGCCTCCCCCTCAGAGGAGGCCTGATGCCACATAAACCACCATCCTCTCCATGTCTAGTATGTCCGAGAAAACCTCGGTTTCAAAATCACTTTGGACCTCAAACTCTGCTGTTGGTGTTGCATGTCCACATAAAATAAAAGATGATCTGAAAGCAAGACGGCAGTGTGCAAGTACATATATGTAACCTTTAGCCCCACTAGTGACTGCTGGTTGGTCAATCCACCACTTTGGTCCAGACTGAAATATCTCAATTAGATGAATTAACATGAAATGTGGTACAGATATTCATGGTGTCCTGGTGATGAATCCTAATGACTTTAATCCTCTGACCCATCAACTGACGCCATGAGCATGTTCATTTATCCAGCGAAATGTATCTCAACATCTGCAGGATGGACTGGAACAACAGACATTCATGGTTCCCAGATAGAATCCTAATCATTGCCATCATCAAGTTAACATTTTAATTTGTATAATACATGTTTTTCACTAAATACCTGCAAGACTAATAACAATTTGACCGACCTCTGATGGTGATCATGCTTACACAAAAATGATAATTACCAACATACACCACTATGTTCTGAACAGACACATTACAATCTAACACCAGGGCTGTAGCCAAGACCAGTTTAATCATTTCCAAGTCAAGTCCAAGACCAGGTCCAGTCAAGTCCGAGTCAAGACCAAGTCCAGACCGAGTCCTGTTCAAGACCGTCATAGGCAACAGTTTCTTCCCAATGCTAATGTAGTGATTGAGGAGCTAGGATGAGCAGAAATAATCAATATTGTTTATAGATTATTTCTGCTCATCCTAACTCCTTAATCACTACTAATCACTTGATCTACCATCTAACATCAAACTAATCGATGCATAGAATTTAGGTTTGAGGACAATGACAGTCTAACGTTCATAAATAAACCTTGAATTTGCTACTGACCACAATATGCCCACAAGCAGTCACATTTTC
>CAKAOH010041078.1:41935-54595 GCA_916701665.1 Sebastiscus tertius
CAGTGACAGCGGTGGCGTGTGGGTATGAGTGGCCATCCGTTTCACCTCTGCTGTACAAGTCCCCAGGAGTGAGGCAAACACCCCTCAGAGGAGGCCTGATGCCACATAAACCACCATCCTCTCCATGTCTAGTATGTCCGAGAAAACCTCGGTTTCAAAATCACTTTTTTCAAACTCTGCTGTTGGTGTTGCATGTCCACATGAAATAAAAGATGATCTGGGAGCAAGACGGCAGTGTGCAGGTACATATATGTAACCTTTAGCCCCACTAGCGACTGTTAGTTGGTCAATCCACCACTTTGGTCCAGACTGAAATATCTCAATTAGATGAATTAACATGAAATGTGGTACAGATATTCATGGTGTCCTGGTGATGAATCCTAATGACTTTAATCCTCTGACCTATCAACTGACGCCATGAGCTGATCAACATGTTCATTTATCCAGCAAAATGTATCTCAACATCTGCAGGATGGACTGGAACAACAGACATTCATGGTTCCCAGATAGAATCCTAATCATTGCCATCATCAAGTTAACATTTTAATTTGTATAATACATGTTTTTCACTAAATACCTGCAAGACTAATAACAATTTGACCGACCTCTGATGGTGATCATGCTTACACAAAAATGATAATTACCAACATACACCACTATGTTCTAAACAGACACATTACAATCTAACACCAGGGCTGTAGCCAAGACCAGTCTATTCATTTCCAAGTCAAGTCCAAGACCAGGTCCAGTCAAGTCCGAGTCAAGACCAAGTCCAGACCGAGTCCTGTTCAAGACCGTCATAGGCAACAGTGTCTTCCCAATGCTAATGTAGTGATTAAGGAGATATTGTTTATAATCAATATTGTTTATAGATTATTTCTGCTCATCCTAACTCCTTAATCACTACTAATCACTTGATCTACCATCTAACATCAAACTAATCGATGTATAGAATTTAGGTTTGAGGACAATGACAGTCTAACGTTCATAAATAAACCTTGAATTTGCTACTGACCACAATATGCCCACAAGCAGTCACATTTTCATTAACATTTTCATTTTCAATTTATTTATTGAGATTATTATTTATGCAAATAGCATGGATGCAGGAAATAGTTGTGCTGCCGCACAAACAACCCTCAATTGATAAAGTTTAAACTTAGTGTTGAAACTGAAGTGTTTTTCCCTTCCTTCCTGGGATACAGGCTATATGTGTAGAACACAAGTGGGCTATTTGTGGTGGGAAAGAGGATTTGCTTTGTATTTCATCTGTTTATTATCACATGCATTAGTCCATCGCTCCTTCTGATGCAGACTCTATCGCGCACAACAACATTGAGGAGCCCAAACAGTTTTTTTTGTCAGGACCTTCCAAAATGTCAACTACTACTACTAACTACTAGAGATAAGGGAAAACTGTAGTCATGGTTAAAAGAAGCCAATGGCGACTGTAGGAGATCAAATGCAAAGTCATGAGCTTTGTATGTCTAACCATCTAACCTGACCTCTTCCCTAACAGGTTTTACAGCACTTTAACAATATTGCTTTACATTTGCTTCTGAGAGAGAATATTTAATCAATACCCTCAATAGTTGCATGGCTACATGAGGTCATTTCTCTGTTAATTTTCATCATTTGAACAAATGAACTGATTCTGTTTCTCTTGTTACAACAGTCTCTTCTACAGTAGTTGTTCTCTCTCCATGTTCCTTATTGGTGGGAATCTCTCTCAGAGAGCAGATCAAAGGAGCACAACCTGGTAAAGGTAGGAAAGAACACGATTACTTCATGAGAACATGTCTTTAAAATCAAAAGTTTGCAGGATTATTCTGCACACTTTCACAAATCCCACTTGTTGGGGAGTAAATGTATTGTGTCATAAATTGATAATAGTTGATAACTGTTCAGCCAATTCAACTTTTTTGGACAGTTTTCACAGGTGTATTATTATTATTATAGCGTTATTACCTTTTTTTGACATCTGTTAAAATATAAAAATATGTGCATTTCTTGTAGATTAGAATATTGTGTGAAGTAATATGAATCTAATGGGACATGAACAGAAACCAGTGATCATAAAGTCACATTATGATGAGATTTTTATTCTAACATTAATTGTCCAGCTCATTACATCAGATACAGACCACACTGAGCGGCCAACACCAGCTGATCTACTCTCGTCCTCGCCCCCGGTATGACGGCCACAACCACCCCCCAACATGCAGTGACGTCTTCAAACTCTGCATGTGTCAACTTATTCCTATAGAACACTCCATCTAGAAACCATGCCTGGATCCTCCTTAAGCCCCACTGTGAGCTCCTCCATGGCCAGGAGAGAGAGAGGGGGTAGAATCTCCCTCAGTGTGACAGACTTGTCCTCCATTGCTGTCCCCAGGTGGGTTATCCTCTGAAAGCAAACCCCAGGAACATCACTCCACCTGCCCTTCATAAGGGAGAAGATCCCATCACAGAGAGGGAGACAGGGAATCATTCTACACCTTTCATGCTGGTTGCTGGCAGAGACACTTCAACCTGACACTCTGACCAGTTGTGGGTTCAAAGATCACACGTGGCCCTAACCAGAGAGTCATAAAGTACCTTCTTCATCCAGCTACCTCTCCTACCCGCCACCCAACATTAAGCCACGATCGAGACAATTCATTATAAATCAACCCCTCACCCCATTTCTTATGCCCCCACCCAAAACCCTGCTCAAACTGCTTGCATCCTGTAATCCGACAGATTAATGGCAGAGCATGAAATGTGGCGTTTACGTCGACAAAAGTTAAATGTTGTAGGGAGGGAGGGGCGTTCTGGCTTTGGCGTGTGGATTACGCCCTGCGAAACCCCCTTAATGCCAGTATAATTTGATGGAGCTGCCAATTTGCTGTATGCGCACTCTCTCTGCCCCACTTCTTATTCCTCCTCCCCCCCGAAACCAAAGCCGACTTTGCTGCAACACTTCTGAGGAGGATCTGAAGTTTGGAGAGGCGGAGATACGTGTTGGGAGGAGGGACGAACAGCCACAGATGCTGCCTGGGATCCCTACCTCCCCCAAGCTTAAGATCACAGCGCTAATGTCATTGCAGAATTTATGTCACGTCTGGATTTGCATAATATACTCTCTGAGTCAAAGGTACTACAGGTGTATATATACAGAAACTGAAACCTGGTGGGAAGTTTGATATCATTGGGTCACCTTAAAGGTGCTTCTTGAAGCATTTTAACATCTTCACTATAATTCATCATCACTATAATTACAATATACAAACAATAGAATCTTGAGAACCTTTAACACTTAATCAATACATTTTTGCGTCAGTGTCATTAACTTCTCAAACTGAAAAGCACAAGTATCATTCACCTTCTGTTGGACACTGCGTGACTGTGATAGCGATTTCTCAGATGTCTGTTGATAATAAATGTCCGTAAATCTGTTTAGAAACACTCTACCAATCTGCCATGATAGCATCTCTTTGAGGCTGTACTTCGGTAGAGCCGGACTTCTAACTAAATGCTAAGGACATGCATGCTGACATGCTAACAATGACAATGTGACCATGTTGTGTAGCAGGAATAATGTTTATCATGGTCACCCTATTTTAGTCTGTTAGCATGGTATTATAAACACACAAAAAATAAATAAAAAAAAACAGCCTTAAAGCCATGATCTGTTTAAAATTTCAGTTTGTCTGATTTTTAAGGCTTTTATATGATGAAGACAAAGACATTGTTTTGTGCTATTTTGCTTCCATAACATCTCTTCTTTCAGCCCAGTGGAAAGAAAACAACCACAATACATATTTAGGTGTTTATTTTACTACTTTGTCTATTTGCGCACGTAGATTTCTCTTAAATTCACCAAAAAGGTAGCATTAGATAATACCTTATTTGCATATTTAAACATACAATTTCAGAAACCTACAACAAAAACTAATTGTCTTAATGTAAGTAATCAACTGGGGAAGTTTCTTGGTGTTATCTATTAGTTAAAATATGTACCCCATTCACCAGGGCTGAAAAAACGTTATTACAATTCATCTTCATCTAAATTGTGCCATGTCGATCCCACACAACAAAAACCTATCCAGACAGAGAATTATCTAAGGGGCTAATATTAAATACACAATACATAAACTAATTGGACCCCAAATTTTGTGTGGCTTGCCCCATTCCGTGATCCAACATATAACATTAGCAAGTGCATATCAGCTATACATTACAGTCTTCATCGTATCCCAGCTGCTGGGAGATCTCAAGCCATGTATTGTCCTTTATTTGATTGTGGAGGTAGTCATTGCAGTGTTTGTCGTACAATATTGTGTGTTAAGAAACCAAATTGATAAGACGTTCCCCCATTTTGGCAACAAGCTGGAGGTATGACATCAGTTGGAACAAAGGATTTCACTGATCAAACATATATTCCTGGAGGCGTAAATCTGCTAAAAAATCGAGGACTATCTGAATGTTTTTTTTTCCCCCACAGGGGTGCGCAAGCATTCATGAGTTGATACTTGCATTTATATAGTGGAGAGACATACAGGATGCCAAACTGCTCATCAGCATCTGATCTAATGCTCATTCACTTACACACCGATGGCACAGCACATCTGGACCAATTTAGGGTTCAGTGTCTTGCCCATGGACACTGCAGACTGGAGGATCCGGGAATCGAACTGCCGATCTTCCTGCTCTACCTCCTGAGCCACAGCCACCCCCACATAAGAACCACAAAATCCGTTTTCATAAACTTCCATGTAAGGTTTTCAGACCAAAATTTGAGCTTCTGTCAAATTGATACCCAGCCCTGGAGGTAAGGATGGTTTAGCTGAGCTCTCAGTTAAGCTTAATGTCAGTGTGTGTGTGTGTATGTGTGTGTGTGAGGTGACTAGAGGTATGAGGTTCAGAGTTAGGTCAACAATGCTACTTTTACCTCTTGAGTTGTGTCACGATTAGGACATGGTTGTCTAAGCTAATCACACTGTGCACACACATTCACACACACACACCAGCAATTCTATCAGTGTGTGTGTGTGTGTGTGCTTGTATCTGACACAAGTAGAGTCAGGTCAGATCCAATCAAAGCGGTGTAGTCCTGTTCTCTGGCTCACCACATCCCACCTCCCTGAAATAATACTCATAATTCACGGGGAGGAGGAGGAGGGAAGTGGGAGGGCGGAGGAGTTTGCTCTTTAGCATCATTCAAAGGACATTTCCAAACTATCGCTCAAAATGACAGAGGGAAGCATGGGGGTGTGCGAGGAAAAGGGGTGAGGGGGTTGATGGTGGGGAAGGGGAGAAGGGGTGGCGGGGGGGTGGTGCTCGGAACAATCACACTCATTCACACCTCTGTCGCCAATCCCTTCATCCCCACATCCCTCCCCCTTGGAGTCCGCCAATTAATCGCAGTGAAAACATGTCTGATTGAATCTCTTCAAGCAAATCCTCAGGCTTGGGCTTTTGTTGGTCCACTCCTTGTCAACATCCATTAAAACAGGCCTTTAATGCTCCCGCCCCGGCCATCTAACCCACAAAAAATGGAGTGAGAGGATGGGAGAAAAAAAAAAGAGGGAAAAGGGAAACAGGCGGGAGGGGGGGAAGGAAGGAGGGGTGGAGGACAAAAACCTCCGGCGCAGACTGATCCCACTGTCTTCAACTTTAATCAACTGAATGCTAGACCGCTCTTCATCCTTTCTATCTCTCTCTCTCTCTCTCTCCCTCTCTCTCCTTCTCTCTCTGTCTTTCTCTCTCTCTTCCTCTGTCTGCCCAATAATGGGCTGTTTGTAATGCGGGAGGCGAGCTCCACATCAATCATTCGCCCCAGTTTCCACCCCCCCCTCACACCCCCACCTTCGCCGCCGCCACCACCACCTCGTCCTCCGCTGCAATAAATATGGAAATGAGCAGGAGCCAGTCATTGGTAATTTCAAGCTCGGTTCACTAGTGTTAAAAAAGGACACAAATGTATTAATTGCCGGCGGCCGGAGGAATCCCATTTTCTGTGGGCATTGATTACAAAATTGGTGTGAGCGGTCTCTCTTTTTAAAAGTTACGGATGGTGTGTGTGTGTGTGTGTGTGTGTTGAAGTGGAAAATGGGGAATGACAAAAGATAGGGTTGGTGATGTCACATGCACATAACCCTGGTGTTTGTCATTAGTAGAGATACATCAGATTGTGGTGTAGGTCAGCTTTTCTCACACACGCGGAGTGGCACAAACATGGCATACGAGTATTTGCTGTTTTTTTTTTTTATCTCTGGATTGTATTCTATTGGACAGGCACGCATACATGCACAAGACATGCAACTGCAAAACACCAGCCCTGCCCTCGGTAAACAGGTAGTATGCCTGCTGCACAGCTGGCTGTACTAATGTAAGATTATGTCGCGTGGAGACCCAATTATCCACAATTGATCCCAAACACCTCCTACTACAGCTCTGAGTGCAGCTGTGAATGTGTGTGTGTGTGTGTGTGTGTTTTGTTGTTGCACAGCACTTACCTGCATAACAGAGAACCCATGGACTTTCTGGCAAATGCAGCGGGGAGACACTGGGGGTAATGGGTCCCTCAAGGTTAAAGGATCATTTGAGTTCTTTTCAGGTCGGGCCTTATTTCCTCAGATTCCACCATCATGACGACTGATTGGACCAGCAGAACTATCATCCAGCCATTTCATCCTCTGGAGACCATGAATGTCAGTACAACGTTTTATAGCAAATCACAACCATAGCTGTCTGACATTTGGACCAAAGTGGTGGACCAGAAAATGTATGTGGGTGGCCTCCTTGGTCTTTCTCTGACCGTCCACTGACTCGTGGTTGATAACCCAAAACCAGTGGATCCTGTGTCTGTTTTTGGTCTGGTGTTCACAGACAGCTGATATCAGTTTCACTTGTTCATTAGTCTTTTTCTTTTCCTCATGGTATAGACGTTTGTGGGTAAAATGTGGTTAAGTGGAACTGAATGAGCAACCTCTCAACGCTAGAAGACTGTGATTGCACTGGACAGCTCCAAGTGAGAAAGTTAGGAGGAGGTTTACGTCCAGTAAATAAAAGAGGTTTAAGAATAAATCTAAAAGTTACATTAAAAATATCAATAAAATTGAGTTATGTCTTCACCTACATACACACAAATAATTGCATCCTGTCAGCCATCTAGCTCCAGTGTGTGTGTGGTTGGATAAAAAAGAATGTGCATAAAATATGCATGCTTATGTGTACGTATATTTATGCATAATGTGCTTTTGAATGTATTACTATGGAACCGGAATTTGTGTTTATGCCTGCCTGTTAGCCTGCCTGCACCGCACAGTGAATATGTTTGCCCTGACACAAACCCCAAGTAGTGCAAATGAATCTTGCTTTACTGCTATTAACGCAGGGTAACCTCATTCACAAGTCGAACACATACTGTATACATACACACACGTACCACAATAATAATAAAAATAATAAATCGACACAGGTCCGAGATGGTGTCCAAGGAATCTCATCTCCCCATAAATTATAGCCGTAAACTTTTGCTGCCGCGCAGCCTAATTAATTCTTGTGCTGTTACACAAAAGGAAATGTCGAGTGACAAATGGGCACAGGACTTGAAAGCTGCCAGGTCTGCAAAACATTTTCCACTCCAATTTATAAGCAATTTTACTGTAAATCATCAACCAGAAATGGCTACTTTAGGAAACAGGACAACATGGTAAGTGGAGTGATGAGAGAGAGAGAGAGAGAGAGAGAGAGAGAGAGAGAGAGAGAGGGAGTGGTGGGGGAGGCAATGGACAAAAGAGAGAAGAAATAAATACAAATAAGAAATACAATATTTACCATGTCATTATAAATCCAATTTAAAATTTGGAAAGTCCAAATTGTAAACATAACCCTGCATATATGGAGATCTAAACAAAATATAACAAATAATTATATTGTGAAATAAATCTGCCAAACTCAGCTTAGGTTTATTACATGTTTTTTTTTTTTTTTTTTTTTTTATCCTGAACATAATTTATTACAGGTCATTTGTATTTAATCCCAGAAATCATTATAAAATTGTTAGTATTTCATAAAATACTTGTCTAAATGGTAATGCATAATCAAGACAAATACTGCATGTTACTAAAAACAAATCTTTTTTTCTTTTATTTTTGCTTGAAGGAAAACACTGATATTTTTCTACTTCTCATAACTGTAGCCATGAGGACAATGGGTCATGCCAGCTTTGCACCCGCCACCTCTGGGGAAGCAGCAGGGGTCACCTAAAGCTTTCCAAATACACTTTAGTTTTACAACAATCATTTCAACGCTTGTCTCTTGAGACAAAATAAATGAATAAACAGAAATGAATGTGTCTTTGCGTATGTCTTCGTGTTTATTAGATTGTGTGATACAGTATGTTGTGTCTTCAGTCAACAGTTTGGTCTGAAAGTAGTGTGTGAAAGTAATATGGTCCTCTCTTTAGGTTCCATGATGGAGAGGAAGTTGTGTTGCTCTAGCTCTGGCTATATCTATTCGGCGTGAAGAGGTGGTCGTGTTGCTCTGGCTCTATCTATCTGGCATGGAGAGGAGGTTGTGTTGCTCTGGCTCTATCTGGTTGGCGTGGAGAGGAGGTTGTGTTGCTCTGGCTCTATCTATCTGGCGTGGAGAGGAGGTTGTGTTGCTCTGGGTCTACCTGTTTGGCGTCGAGAGGAGGTCGTGTTGCTCTGGCTCTATCTGTTTGGTGACGCCGGGAAGCTGCTTGACATCCTCCTGGATCCACCTTCTCACATATGTTCACATTATATGTATTATTTTTTTGTCATATGGATTGTCTGTGTTGTATTTTCATTATGTTGTTACTCTGTACACATGACATCTATTGCACATCTGTCCATCCTGGAAGGGGGATCCTTCCTCTGTTGCTCTTCCTGAGGTTTCTAACATTTTTTTCCCTGTTAAAAGGTTTTTTTTTGGTTACGTTTCTCCGATGAGATGGTCATACTGTAAAGGACAGAGGGTGTCGTATCCTGTACAGATTGTAAAGCCCCCTAAGGCAAATTTGTGATTTGTGATTTTAGGCGATACAAATAAAATTGACTTGACTTGTTAGAGGAAAGAAGAGTTTTCATAATGAAAAGGCGGCATGCTCTGGGAAGTAATACATCTATGAATTAGAATGCTTATAAGACACCAAAACACTGCCTATTAAAATACAGTAAGGATGTATTTTACAACTCTAGAAAGTTACAGTGGCAGCTATCATCTGTGTAATTGATCTGGAGGTGAAAAGTAAAATACGCTGTTGACGTTTGACAGTAATTTACCAGGAACGTGTGTTCCATTTCAGTGTTTTGGTGGATGCGGTCACATTTTGTGTTGCAACAAAAGCCAGGTTAATTTTATTTTCAGCTGGGCAACGCTTTGTTCTTTCTTCTTGCCTTTTTTTTTTTTTTTAGCTCTGTACTCTTTGTGGGACTGATTCATAAAACAATACAGATGCAGCTATGGATGACAACAGCTGTGTCTGCTTTCTTGTTGGTGCCACAGCTTTGCCACATCGATACAGGCAGTGCTCTCAACATCTATTCAGCGCTAAAACATTGCTGGGCTGTACCAAACAGTGTAATGGAAAGCACCTCCTAATGCTGAAAGAAAGCTCACTTTGACTCTGCATTGATCAACACTCTGGACTGATTGGGGCCAATGCAAATAACAGGGAAGTGATGGACAGCGACTGGACTGCCTCAGCCCAGCCTGGAGAAATTAGCCTGCATGCTTCCCACCACACACAGACCCTTTATCAATGTCTGCGGCCCCGGGACCAATTTGAATGTGACTGAGGCACTCAGTGGACGTGACAGTGACGAAGGAGGCCCATTGGAAGCCATGGTTCAATGACTCATTATGGAGGAGGCTACAGGCTCTGTTTTCTGCATTTGATACAACACGGGCCTTTAAAAGCACTAATTGGAGTGTAAATGTGTCCTTTCTCTCGCATCTGTTTTGTTTGTTCTTATCTTGTTACTGAAATGAGCTTGCGTCAGATCAGCCATTAATCTCATTTTGAAGTTTGCTGTACATTTTGATTAAGAGGCAACAAGTCAAGAAAACCCAAACCGTGATAATGATGTGATAATGACAACAATAAAAACTATAAAATAACCTTCTGTATTTTTAACAAGATATATAATTACATGGATTAATGCCCCATCCTTCGTTCAAAACCAAAGCATGTCATGTCTGAGGCTCTAAAGTCCTCCAGACTGTACTGCACTAAACTAAATCAGAACTGCTCTCCCTGTAACTCCCTTTCAGATGGCAGAATCAGGGGAGGCCCGACCACTGTAACTTTCTGGAACAATCTGACAATTACGACTACGTTATGCAGCGATTGACCAGGTTTGTTGAGGTATGAAAGGCAGGGCTGTAACTTTTTCTTCACACAGTTGCTTCCATCACTTTTCATGTGTACAGTTCATCATGTTGAGACTACAAAGGCACACAAAAGACACTGAATTCTTAGAGAGAGACTGAGGAAGTAGTGGGATGCAGCCAGGACGAGGCTATGACAGCAAACTTTCTGCTGTGCCTTTGAGTGTGGCCAATGCTTCTGCCTTTACATATGCTACTTTGTTAGCATAATTCTACCGTCAAACACCTGATGTTTATGTTTACCTGACAAGGCCCTCTTGTGGCCACACAAATGATTTTTGTCTGTCAGAAGATAAGGCGGACGTAGGATGACAGTGTTGTAGCACCACAAAACTTCTTCGGGCAGGTGGGGAGCCTGTCTGTGTTCCCTCAGCCCTATGTCCACCCCAGGCCTATGATCCCTCAGGCCTATGTTCCCTCATTTGTACGATCCCTATGTCCTATGTTCCCTCAGTCCTATGTCCCCCCCAGGCCCCAGTCTGTCTGTTATCGGATATTGTTAGCGTGATATCTCAAAAAGTGACAGATTTTAACATGGGCCAAGGATGATGCAGAGGGAACATGATGCTGAGGGTACATAGGTGGGACCCTCATTCGGAACACGTTTGACAGACACTGACAATCACAGTTGTCCTGCTGATATGTGCGTCAGACCCCAAAAGACGATGACAAACAAACAATCTATTCAGTTGATTTGGAGGCCTATTTGGCTATTTGTGTGTGAGAAGTAGAGAGTGAGTTGGGAATGTAGTTCCTTTCTATGTACTATTTTCTACTTTGCAAATTCTTCATGTTTTCAGAACAAGAACCTGAGGCATTCAATTCATATAAAAATCTTGTCTATAAATATAAACTGCATTTGTTAGAGAAAACTCTCAAAATCATTCTTAAAACACCATAGTCATGGGAACGTTAACGGGAATGTTATGAGTAAGTATATTGTTAATGGTGAAGATGGAGAGAAGCAGTTTAAATCCAGCGTGTAACACAATAGAAACGGAAAAAAATAGAAAAAGAATCTTGCAATAATAAGCCTACTGGGGGTTAGGGGTTGTTGCAGCATCCTTAACTCCCTTACTTCCCGAAGGTATGGACCTTCATTGTCACAAATAGTGGCGTTACACCTACTAACAACTACGCTTCCAATGACCACGCAAACACATCCTGGATTGCTGCACGGTCCACCTGATTGACTCCTCCACGAGGAAACACAGAATGAAGAGGAGTTGCAGCAGCAGCCTCTGATTCAGACTATGATCACACTCTGAATCAAAAGACAAAAGCCATGAATAATGGCTGTAATTGAAATAAACAATGACCAAACACGCTCTTGCAAAACAGACTGTCCTTCAATCAAATATAATTTCTACTCAAGTGAGGCATTTGCATTAGGTTATTCATGTCCCAGTCTGAATAAGTTGGTGACCTCATACGCCTCATCTACACTGTTGCAGTATTGACTTTAATGGCTTACATGAGGTAAATTAGTTATACAGGTGTGCTTCAAAAATATTTGCATACTCATTATTGGCTGTGAATTTCAAATCCAGTGGTTTGTGGTATGCATGATCTCAAAGGGAATTGAACCATCAATCAACACACGCACCAAAATAACACCAAAACATTGCCGAGCAGGACAGCGGGACACTGAAGTGGAACACTGACCATTTGTCTTTGTGGCCTCCCCTCACTTTTAATTTTAATGAATTATTTTCTGTGAAATTCCAGCCGCCTATCTACTCCATTATAAACTTTGGCAAGGGTAAAAAAGGGAATTGCCGTCTAATTAATTATTTCCAGCTTTTGTTTCTAATTAAATGCATGGTTAGTCTACTCTGTTAAGGTGGGTGTGTCGCAACAATGCTGTTTTACCAGCGCAGACACACTCCGTGAGCCTGGCTCTGACTGTCACACCCACGCATCTACAAGAAACATGATGCTGAGCAGCAGAACAAAGGAAAGTTTGGGATGGAAAAGTAAAGGAAAGTTCTTCTGCAGTGAAATCAACACTCACTGTGGTTGTTTAATAGAGTATACAGTGGAAGAATGGAGGCCCAGATTGTGTGTTGTGTTTACAAGCTATGTTTTTTTTTTTCAAAACAGCATTCTCATATAGTTGAATGATATGGAATTTGTTCATGTCGCCATCCCTGCAGATGCTTGGACCTCGAAAAACACCACGCTAAACTTATATGAGACTTACCACCAGCGAGAACAGGGACCCTAAACCATGTCCTATCTTCTAACTATGATTAA
>CAKAOH010041083.1:0-11249 GCA_916701665.1 Sebastiscus tertius
ATGAGTAAGTACAGTTAATATAGGGTGCTTTGCAGTGCAGAGAGACAGAAACATAATAAATATGAAATTAGAAATGAAAATAAATGGCTGTCTGGACATGTGGTCTCTCTCCTGCTGCAGGTCCTAAGGGTCGTCCCGGTCCTGTGGGTAAACTTGGCAGGACTGGATCTCCCGGTTTTCCAGGATCTGTCGGTGACGCCGGACCCCCCGGTTTCCTTGGAATCCCGGGAGAACAAGGTCAGTACAGCAGTCTGTCTCACTCTGTGTCTGTTTAGTTTCAGATCCTGAAGCAACTGATAACAAATGTTGCAACAAGTTGGTAGAAAACATAATAAAACCTGTTTGTGTTAAATTGTAGACTCAAGTTATTACAGTGTCGCTATATTATGGAGGACCATGAGAGTCACGGAAATAGTAATGAAGCTTTGAATAGTTTATTAACTAATTGTATAATAAAAAAAATAGAAATGAATAACTTTGTTTACAAATTAATTTATTCATTTTTTTCAATTTACAGTAATTGTTATTCTATGTACATATTACTTGGTTCAGGTTATTGTGGTCATTTTTCTTAAGGAAAAAAGAAAAAGCATAATAAAAAAAGAAAAAATAATTAACTTTTCTATAATAATAATAATAATAATAATTATTATTATCATTATTATCATTAATATAATAATAATTGTTTTTATTTTATTTTATTTAAAATGTTATGTTTTTTATTTAATATGTTTTTTGATATATTTCCTTTATTTTTTATTTTTCATTATTATTTTTTCATTTTATTATTACTACCATTTTTTTCTCCTTCTTTGTTTTTTAATATTTCACTTTCTGTTATTCTATGTACATATTACTAAATTTGTTATGGTTTAGGTCATTTTTCTTATATAAGAAACAATAAATGGCTTAATATTAAAAAAAGAAAAATAATGTATTATTATTATAATTATTGACATTATTATTATTATTATTATTTATTATTCTTTTATTCAAATGTTTTTATTTATTCATTATATTTTTTATATTTCTGTGAATAAGTGGACTAATTAGTTTTAGCTCATTTTACCATAGCAAGGCCCAAAGTGTCACAGAAAGGCCAAATTCAAAGAAGTTGGATGACTCCATGGTCCAAAACCATTAGCTAATAAGTGTAGCAAAAGCAGCAGGGATGCTATTGCTAAATGCTAATGCAAATGGAAGTTACCCCTTTTAAATGCCTGATTAAAAACTGTATTTTAATTCAACTGGTGAATACAGTTATTTATTTCTCTTTTTAAATTGCATTTTCAAATAGATTTTTAAATTCCATTATATTGTGTATTTTTAAATTATTAAGTGTTTTATGGTGTTTTTTGGAAATCTCCTCTTAATTTGAACTATTTATTGATGGATTAATATTTAATTTATAAATTATTTTTAGAACTCTTTTGTTATTGCCCATTAAATTGTCAAATAATGAATTACTTTGTAGTTTAGTCCATTTATTCATAGATTAATAAATACATTTGCAAATACATTTATTAATGCCTATTTTATGGTACAATTTCTTACTAATCCATTAAATGCTTTAGTACTATTTCCGTGACTCTTGTGGTCCTCTATACTTCATAAATACTAATATTTCTATTTGATAGTAATAATAATGATCGTTAGACTGTGTTTTACCTCATATGAATGTCATGGTTAATGTGTTGATGTTTTATCACAGTTTTGACAAATGTAATACATAATTTCATAATATCATGTAATCTGTTACAGAATATTTCCTAAAAAGAGGTTCATTATCTCTAAAATGTTGTGAAATTTTAAAAGATGGATGCAGATGATGCTTCAGTTTTGGGGTTAAAAAGCTGTTTACTCTTTAGACAGACACAGACACATTATATTTTTGTTTATTATCTTATATATGGTGCATGAAAAGAGAAAAGTTTTACAATGAGAATCACAGCTAAAAAATAGAAACATTTTAATATAATCGAAGTAGTGTGCTTCTCAGTGGATCAAAAGAAAAACAACTTTTCCAATTTTTATTCAACACTTTTGATGCCGCTTTGTCTGTAGTTCTTCCAGTCTGTGACCACTGAAGCTGAAACATTGAAATGCTGAATATTACCATAAAAAAACACAACAATAAAATGCTTAAAAGAAAAAAAATCTCTTTTAACCCATAAATCTTCTATGTTAATATGGAAAACACTCCCGACCCCACGAACATCAATTCTAACAGCTGCCCAAATTTCTTGTCGTTTCCTCTCCTTCAGGTTCCCCCGGTAATGCCGGCCGTCCCGGCCCTCCCGGCGGCGTCGGCCGCAGTTACAGCATCGGCTACACTCTGGTGAAGCACAGCCAGAACTCCCAGGTTCCCATGTGTCCTCAGGGTATGGCCAAGCTGTGGGACGGATACAGTCTGCTGTTCGTGGAGGGACAGGAGAAGGCACACAACCAGGACCTCGGTATGGAAGATGTTGTTACAGTCTTATGAAGTGGTTTTACCTTTATCAGCCTTTTATGTGTGACCTGCAAAAAGAAAACATACAAAGTCTGGCACAGCTTAGCTCAAGAGAGAGACCCTTTTTATCCATCACAGCTGAAACGTGAGGCTGAGAAATGAGTGTTGAACGACAGAAATCTCACTTAAAGCTTCAATAGGCAACAGTTTTTTAGGCATCACTGAGCAAACATTCCATAATAACCTTTCAGCATATTGTAATTCAAGTGTTCTGAAAGACTTCTGCACCTCCTCATGGCTCTGTTTTCAGGCTTTAAAAAATCTATCTCTCTCAGAGAGAGAGAGCGTTCCTATTGGCTGTGCTCCGGCTGGTAGGCGGTGCTTGGTATTTCCTCAACTGATCTCAACATGGTTGCCGGCGGGGAGAGCAGGGAGACACGCTGCAGAGCCCCGCTGCATCGCCCCGCTGCATCAGCCTGCGCTGAGGCAGGAAAAGCCAACACTAGGATCAGATCTAAATCATGTTCATGGAGAGACCTTGGTCTGGTCAGCTAACATTACTGCCAAGCAGCTGAAATATAGAGTGATATTGTGCTTTTACCTCACTGTGTTGAGCGATGCTCGTTCAGACATATTTAGAGCGAGCAAGCGCGAGCTCGACGCTGACTTTCGTTGATTTCACGGCCACAGGTGTCGCTGTTAAGAAGCAATTCTGAAAGTTACAAATAGTCCCTTTAAATGAATGACAAATTTATTTTTTTTTAGCTCTAATATATCACTAACGCAAAAAGCAGACGGCATTAATTTCCGTCAACTCTCGTGACGTTGAACCACAGAAACCGAACAGATTAGACGGCGCTATGTCGCAATTGCTTCACTAAAGTAGTGCGAAGATTAAACATTAAACATTGTGGCCATTCCTACACACTTCATGTATGTTATATGTATCTGCATATCTACATACTTCTGAGATATTAAACCCGACTCTAAAACTAAATATATAAAAATGAAAATAAACCTCTCTGACAAAGTGAAACGAAACTAAAACTAGCAAACACTCTGAAAACGAACTAAAACTAAACTAAAATAAAATTGAAAAGTCAAAACTAAAAGAAAATAAAAACTGATTGAAAACTAGCTAAAACTATTATAACCTCGGTCCATTCACAAAGCAGTCATTTTACCTCACGGGAGTATACATAAAACCCCTCTTTAAAAAACCTGAACTAACCCTTTCAGTTATGTACAAACTTAGCACAGCTAACATTGACTCAGAAGAAGAAGAAGAAGAAGAACCAGATTTAGTTTTTAACATATATATTGTTGCCTGTTCTTCTGCCCAAATTGGAGATCACCATCAACAAGCGTCTCTCTCTCTCTCTCTCTCTCTCTCTCTCTCTCTCTCTTTCTCTTTCTCTCTCTTTCTCTCTCTCAGGTCAGCCAGGGTCGTGCCTCCCCAGGTTCAGCACCATCCCCTTCCTCTACTGCTCCCCCAACGAGGTCTGTTACTACGCCAGCCGCAACGACAAATCCTACTGGCTCTCCACGACCGCACCCATACCCATGATGCCTGTGGCGGAGGAGCAGATACGGCCTTACATCAGCAGGTACCGGCAGCCGTTTCGGACCGCTCGTATTATGAATAAATGTTCCGTAGATGTACGTATATGAAACAAAGCTCTTTCCATCCAGGTGTTCTGTGTGTGAGGCTCCGTCTCTGGCTGTGGCGGTCCACAGTCAGGACATGACCATCCCCACCTGTCCTCCCGGCTGGAGGAGTCTCTGGATAGGATACTCCTTCCTCATGGTAAACTATGAATAAGCATTTCCTCATAATGAGGCCTACAAATAAAGACGAGTTTTAGCAAGACAAGTTCAATGAGAAAACTAGGATTTAAATCTGTAGTTTTTTTTAGTTTTAATAGATGAAGAAATTACAGATGTCTGCAAACAAGAAGTGATGCATTTTGCTCTCTTGCAGTTAGTGCAGAATAATTCTATAATTAACTTTCTTCTTTTTATTATTATTATTGATTTTCTTTTATTTCAAATTTTTGCTTTTGTATTCATTATATTTTATATTTCTTATTTATTTTATTTTATTATTATTTTTAATTTTTATTCTTTAATTAAATATATTTTTTATTTATTACTATATTGTATTTTATTCATGATATATATTTCTATTGATGTATATATATTTAATTTAAAATTTTTATATTTCTTATTTACTTATTTATTACTATTATTATATTGTTTAAATTTGTATTACCATTTTGTTCTTCTCCTTTGCTTTTTAATACTTTGATTTTCACTTTACAGTAATTGTTATTCTATGTACATATTAATTTATTTGTTATGGTTCAGGTTGTTGTAGTCATTTTTCTTAAGGAAACAATAAAAAGCATAATAAAAAAATAATTAACTTTTCTATTATTATTATTATTATTATAATTAATAATAATAGTAACAATAATAATTATAATTATTACAATAATAATAATAATAATATCATTGTTGTTTTTATTCTTTTTATTTAATATTTTGTTTTTAATATAATTTTTCTTTTTATATTTCTCATTTATTTTTTCTTTTATTATTATTATTTTTTCTTTTTATTATTATTACCATTTTTTTCTCCTCCCTTGTTTTTTTTATATTTCCTTTTTCAATTCACAATTACTATCTGTTATTTTATGTACATATTACTTGTTTTGGTAATTTTTCTTAAGGAAACAATAGAAAGCTTAATTAAAAAGAAAAAATAGTAGTAATAATAATAATAATAATAATAATAATAATTTTCTTTTATTCCCAATTATTATTTGTATTTATTATATTTTTTATTTTTATATTTTTTATTTTAATATTTCTTTTTTTTATTTTATTCTTTTTTATTATTATCACCATAATTTCTCTTCCTCAACTTACGGTTGATATTTATTCTATGTTGATATGCAGTAACTTTATTGTAGTCTTAAGGAAACGATGAAATTCATGATTAATAAAAATAAAAATAAAAATAAAAATAGTAATTATAATAATAATAATAATAATGAAAATAATAATAATAATAATAATGAACTTTTTTCTTCTCCTGTGCAGCACACAGCGGCCGGCGCTGAGGGCGGCGGTCAGTCCCTGGTGTCTCCCGGCTCCTGCCTGGAGGATTTCCGCGCGACTCCGTTCATCGAGTGCAACGGGGCCAAGGGCTCCTGCCACTACTTCGCCAACAAGTACAGCTTCTGGCTCACCACGGTGGAGCCCAGCCAGGAGTTTGTCTACTCGCCAGCACAGGAGACCCTGAAGGGAGGCCAGGAGCGCTCCAGAGTCAGCCGCTGCCAAGTCTGCAGCAAGCTCTTGTAGTAGGAGGAGGAGCGGCGGGATGGAGGTGATATACTAACACCTCAAGGGAAAAAAGAGAGATGATTTATAAAGAAATCTATAAAAGAACATGTGACTGACTGAAAATGAGCCCCTCTCCTGCTTCTCTGATGGTTTCAGAATCGAGTCGAACAACATCGACTCAGTTTTTAGAGTTTTTGATCCCTTTTAGGAATGAATGGCTTATTATTATAAAAAAAAAAAAATGTTGGAGGGAGGAAATGGAAAGAGAAGAGCTCCAGTGCTCTTCTCTAGATTATCACTGACAATGGTGCTATTGTTTATGTTCTTTGTGTTTGTCTTGTTTTCTCGTTACGGTTGTGGCGAGAATCACTCCCGGCTACCTCGGAGAGTGCCTTTGGATCGCACTGCGCCGCTCGCACATCAGGGCTGGACGTCTGCTTCAGATAAGTCAGTTCAGATGGTGGTGATATGTTTGAAAGTTGGTGGAATCCTAACTTTTGTGAACTGATCTAACTGAAGTAGAATCACCTGATTCTGGTTCAAACACATTTTTTAGTGAATAAAACTTTTGCTTATTTTGTATTTACTGCTGGCTACAACCACTTTAACTGCAGTGATGTTATGTTACGTTAAAAGCTGCGCCCTCTGAACACATGCTGGTTGTTTTGCGTGTTTTGCAGGAATGACTCCACTGGTTATTCATTTTATTCAAATCAAATTACTGAGATTTGAGACTTGCTTGAAAGTATGAACAATTAGTGTGCATAGGTTGAATTGTTGTTGTTGTTAGTGTCCGTCTTCCTGCAATTAAAGGAACGACGTGTTACATTTAGGGGGATCTATTGGCAGAAATGGAATAGGATATTAATAAGTATGTTTTCTTTAGTGTGTAATCACTAAAGATGTGTAAAAGTTACCTGCCAAAGTGCAACTTTTTTAAAACAGATTTTACTTCATCAGAAGCACAATTAAGAGAAAATTATAAAGAATAAAACATACTTTAAGAACAAAAGAAAAGCAGCAAAATGTATACAGTTACATTTTTAATCAGAAAAGAACCATATTTTTCAATATCCTTTTGATAATTTCCATGTTTGCTCCTTTTGATTTGATTTTCTTACAACAAAAATCATTGATCGAAGACCCGCCTCTTCGTCTGTAACGTGGTGATGTCACCGAGTAACACATTTTGCAAATACCTGCCTAATAGCTAGTTTGGCACGCCCTCAAACAAAGCTAGTTAGAGCGGAGCTGGAATGCAGTCTGAAGAGTTGAGTTCGGTTGACCAATCACAAAAGAGTGTGGGCCAGCTGACCAATCAGAGCAGACTGGGCTTTTTGGGAGGAGTCTTAAAGAGACAGGTGCTAAAACAGAGTGTTTCAGACCGAGGGTGAAAAGAGGTGCTGCGGCACAGCCGGTATGAGAAAAATAAAGCATTTTTTTTAACATTAAAGCATGCTAACATGTTTTTAGTAGAAACCCAAAATACAAGTATGCACCTGGAAGTTAGCATAACAGGTCCTCTTTAATTGATTTTCATTCCTTCAAGCAAGTTACAATTCTCTACAAGTTGATTTTCATAGTTTACAGAAATGATTTCAAACCAATGACAGTCTGGAAGTTAGGGAATCTATCTAAATGTGTAAAGTATGATGAGCCTGGAAATGATAGTTTGACAAAATAAGCTTTTAATGCCTGAGCTTTTCTGAGTAAAATCCATCTTCTAGTGAAGCTAGTAGATGGACCTTGAGTTAAGAATATTTTGCCACACCGTTATTGTGCAAAAACATGCAAAATGACCAGTGCAGTCCTTTAACTTTATATTTTTTCATGTTTCATACGCCTGTGATCTCTGTATATTTCACAATATAAATATGGTGCTACAATACCCATGACAGCTGACTTGAAAGGCAACATTTAAAATATTAAAACATGCAATAAAAAGGAACAAAACAGAACCTCTGCAACAGCTAACTGTAGTAATGAATGACCCATTCATATATATATATTGCACTGATGTGAACTCACATGGGGTTAGAACAATAAACCAAATAAATGGGCTTATTTCCTCTCCACCTTCACACTCTTTCATCTAAATGTTGTGACCAAACTAGTGTTGTTTTTTAAATCACCCTTCACTCACACTAAATTTGGAAACCAAACAGTCTCTGATAGATTGTTAATTATTGCTGTACATAGTGCTTACTGTATTTCCCACCAAAGTATGTCGGAGCAAAAGTCTATAAAGCTATTAGCTCTAATTTTATTTTAATTTTTTTTCCAGTCTATGTGTCTTTTCTCTGTCCTTGGATAAGAAAGAGGAGGATTTTCTGTCTGTAAATGCAACCATATGTATAACAGAATTCATCACTTTGGTTAGCGATGTACAGTTATCCATGGACAGTGAGAGCTACTTGTAACCACTATGACCACCATGTCTAGCACATAGCTCTGTCTCTCTGCTGGTAGCCATGATTTTATTACTATGTCACATTTTTCTTCTTTTTTATTTTATTTTTATTTTTCATCAACCTTTGTGGTTTTTGTAATCTAGATTGTAATTATTTTACGTAAATCATACTATCCCCTGGTTTTATTTACTGAGATGGGAGGGAATGGGAAGATAATGATGTGTACATTAAATATTATGAAACAACAAATGCCTTTAGGATTATGTTTTTATATGGAAAATGTATTCGGCGCTGATGATTTAACAGACGCAACAACCGTTCTTTATTGTCTGTTTGGTCTTTACCCCATTTTCAAAAATAAATAACGCTGAGATGAGTTGAAATGTTTTATGCAGCAGCATGCTGGAGTGACAGAAAAAGAAATGCAGTTTTCCTCAAAGAGGATCTATAACAATAAAATGGTAATAACATGTTTCTGTAATGTGTATTTCTGTGCTCACACACTTTGAAATAAAGTCTCTAAACTAACTGGGGATTTCTAAAGCAGAGTTATTATTCATTAAACAATTATTTTCATGCTAGCAGCAGGTGTTTTAATGTGTTTTACATGTAAACTCCACTGAGAATATTACATGTGTAAAGATAATGTTTGAGATCAGATTGTTTTGTGCTTGGCAAGTTAAAACATTAACACCTTGTAGCTTGATACTGATTGTATTGCCTTGTTGCAAAACAAAGCAGTTATCAGATATCAGATGTTGAACTTGGCAGAATTGCATTTATTTCCCAGGCTGGAAAACTTCTCTAATGTAATTTTAAATAAGCTTTTAATTCCCCCTGGTAATGGTATTTGGAGTCACTGGGTCACATTACAAGCGGAAAAAAACTGCCATTATATTTTTATCAGAATATTAATGTTAAATAAATTATAATAAAATATGATATCAAATCTAAAATTGTATTGGGGGTTGGGTGGCTTAGGGTGCCATGAAAAAACTTTACTTTGAAAGGGTCTAAAAAAAGTGTGGGAACCACTGCAATAGACAACTGGAACAAATCAAGAGAAAATCAGAAAGTCTTGTAACATGTCAACAACAAGACAAAGATTAATTTATCACCACATAACCTATTTTAATCCCATTTCCATCAGGAAAATAAAAGGTAGCAATGATAGAAATACAAGTACTGATTGTAAATCAAGATTATCAGATACTATAAATATTTTTTTTCCCAGTCAAATTTATGAGAACAGTCAAATATTTGACTTCTTAAATCCAAATTATGAAATAGTGAATTCAAGTTTGGAATATCATAGTCATAGTTTTGAGATAGCAAGTCGATATTGACTTAAAAAGACTTACAAACATATAATTTTGACTTAGGATCACAATTAGGTTTATTGCCAAGTAAGTTTTCACATGCAATGAATTTTCATTGGTGTTTTGATGCATAACAATAATCCTAGTAAAATAAAATAAAAATAAGTACTGCAAAAATCAAGAAACATGAATATAAAGTTGAAAAGAAAATACAATAAAAATATGTTCAATATATCAGTTTTAAACTATAAGTATTTTTAATTGTCCTGTCCTGGCAGAAATAGGCTTCCAATATTATTATTATACTAATAATAATAATAATGAATTATAATAATATAATAATGATTAAATGATGATTGTTGTCTAAACCTTACTAAGTTGTTATTTTGTTAAAAATAGAGCTGAATGATATGTCCAATATACAATAACAGAAAAATTTAATCAAAATAAAATAATAATGTGAATAGTCAAGTCAATTTTATTTTTGTATTTATTTTAATACATTTTTCAAATTTTTTTTTTATTCAAAATTACAAATTTGACACCTTCTGTCTTGATTTGGACAAGGTAAATACTCCACAAAAATGATTCAATCGAATGACTAGAGTGTGGTTCATCATGTGTAGTTCCTGTTATGACCCCTCCAGGACAGTAGGTGACGACAGAGCCCTGACCGTCGCTTAGCAAACAGAAGCAGCCTAGCATCACAACAACACTGCTAGCAGCGTTAGCTCGAAGAAGAGCGAAGTGTGTTTTTCTCTGCTAACTGGGAACATATTAACAGGTGAGGAATACACCTGACAGACAATAAAGCTTCTATAATACGCGTTTAGTTCACGAACACGCTTCTACTATCGTTAAATAACACATGAATCTGTTTCAGTGCTGTGTACAGCGCTAGCTGGCATGCTAGCATCAGCTCCGCTAGCTTCTCACCGTTAGCTGTCATCATTAGCACCTGCTAACGTGTCATTCTGAAGAGTCGGAAATATATATGTCATAAAGATGAATGTGCAACTGGGATTACATGTTGCTGCCATCTTTAGGACTGCCAATTGCTTAATGCTACAGCTAGCTAGCTATTACACAATGTAACTTTCCATTACAAACATATATAAGGTCAGCTCCACTGGCTGAGAGGGCTTCCTTCATAGGTTGTTGTGACTTCATGTGAACATTAAAGGACATAAGATAAGATGAACCTGTATTAATCCCCGGAGGGAAATTCAGGTGTCAAAGCAGCAACATCAGCAAACAGAGTGAAACACAGCAGAGGTAAAGGTATACAAAAATGATAAAACAATAACAGAGATATAAAAGATACAGAGTGAATGGGTGAACATAGTGTCCGCAGTCCGTCAATAAATAAATGTAGTATGTGCAATAAATAAATGTAATATGTACAAATGTGCAGTCTATAAAGTGGTATATAGGATGTTTAGTGTAAAGGAAGTGTAAAGTGCGCCAGTGGTTAGAGTCCAAGATGGTTGCAGATAGTGCATGTTTAAAGGTAGATAGTGCATGTTCAAAGGTAGATAGTGCATGTTAAAAGGTTGATAGTACATGTTTAAAGGTAGATAGTGCATGTTTAAAGGCAGATAGTGCATGTTTAAAGTTCTTAAAGTCCTCCTAGTTCTCATATGGGGGTCAGCCTTGGTTGTGGAGCCTGATGGCTACCAGCATGAAGGACTGACCCAGGCGCTTTGTGTTGTGCCGAGG
>CAKAOH010041083.1:11269-51525 GCA_916701665.1 Sebastiscus tertius
CCCCGGAGGGAAATTCAGGTGTCAAAGCAGCAACATCAGCAAACAGAGTGAAACACAGGAGAGGAATAAAGGTATACAAAAAATTATAAAAACAATAGAGATATAAAAGATACAGAGTGAATGGGTGAACATAGTGTGTACAGTCCGTCAATAAATAAATAAATGTAGTTTGTGCAATAAATAAATGTAATATGTGCAGTCTATAAAGTGGTATATAGGATGTATAGTGTAAAGTAAGTGTAAAGTGTGTCAGTGGTTAGAGTCCAAGATGGTTGCAGATAGTACATGTTTAAAGATGTATTTTTTATTTACCAGTATGTGAAAAATAACATTTAAAACCTGTTAGTCTCCCTGTCAGTATTACAATGAACAGATGGCAATAGGTCAAATAAAACAACATAGTTAAAAATATATATCCAATCCAAATTTATTTATAAAGCACATTCAAAAACAACAAAAGTTGACCAAAGTGCTGTACATTATAGTCCCTGTTTAATAAATGCCACCACTTCTTTTAAATGGTCAGATGTTTTTGTTTTTTTACCAGTATGTAAAAAATAACATTTAAAACCCGTTATATAGTCTCCCTGTCAGTATTACAATGAACAGATACAATTTGTCACAGTACAAGACATATTATTGTATATAGTCTTAGAAGTTGCAAGGAAGTTTTATTTGTGACACAAGCAGATGTTCCAATCCCTGATGTTTACATGGCAAATAGGTCAAATAAAATGTAATGAGTCATTTACAATACAAGATGTAACTGATCAACTTCACAGACTTGTCTGCAGCTTTTCTCTACCCACTCTGGACCTAAAAACGTTTTTAAATATCACATTTTCTAAAAACATGAGAACATAAAGTTCATTGTTATATATGCGTAGATTTTGAATTTCATAAGTTTATTAATGCACCTCGTGACGGGACAAGAGACAGCTCACTGGAATTTTTTGAAGTTAAAATATACTCTTTTTTTTACATTATACAGACACATCTAATATGTCTTCAGAAACTTCTTGATAATGAATGATGAGCATCCTCATTTTCTCGGTCCGCAATGCATCAGCAGTAGGGATGAGTGTGGATGGCCTGTTCTGCTCCTCTTGAGACACTGTGGCTGCAAACAGCAAAACAACATCACAGGTTTTCCTTCATTGCAATAAACATGAGCACTGTAGTTTATTTTGAATCAATCCCACATACATTATAAATACTAATACGAATTATGCCAGCTCACCTAAACATGTTGCACAGAGGACAGACCCAAGGTGGAGTAAAGTGCCGGGTCTCTGATGTAAAGGTGAGAGATCATCCTCCTGCTGGCTTCGTCTCCTTTCATCTTCACCGTGTCAATGAGACTGCGAGCTCTGTCTGCTGTGCTACTGTTCTCCTCAAGTATTGAATCTTTCTGGCCGTCATTCAAGACACCATCGTCTAGAAGGTCGTCAAGGAGCTGCTTAATCAGTTCTTTCGACGCCCTGTCCACAAACATCTTCCTCACTCTGGCAAGCTCCTTATCTAGATGCAAAACATGGAAATTATACGTCTCAAATTTAGGTTATTCAAGGTAAGGTAAAGATGAACAAGACATCCTTATCTACACTAAAGGTGTTTAAACGTCTCAAGATGAATATCACATTAAAAATATTTACAAAGGGTGTCTGGAGGCCTTAAGTAGAAAACTATAAAATGCCATGATTTTAATACGGATGGTTGGTTACACTGTATCACTAAAGAAAATGTGTTAGTGGTGGAATTAGGAGTAGGCTACTCACCCTTTACTAAAGTATAAGTTGCAATATTCAGTAAAAATACTCGTAAAAGTCCTGCAAAATTCTACTGCAGTAAGATTTAGAACAGTATCTACAGTATTAAAGATACTGTAAACAATTGCTGTTAATTTACAGCAGGACTTCAACAGCATTAACCTGTTATTGCTAAAAACAGTGCTTTACTGTTAATACAAAAGAAAACCTGTTAAATTACACTCATAGGCCGTTTTTTAACTGAACTATAATGCATTCTTAACAAACATCACTTTACTGCTGATCAACTGTCTAGAGTATCATCAGTAACAGTTTCATGCAGTATGTTTTTAATTCTGGGACCTGATCTGCTCATGTGAGGCTTGTACATTGTCCATGATTGTAAAATCAGTGAATTAGCTTTATTGTTCTTCACTCACATGTTGTTATGGTTTCATTCTGTGCTTGTAGCCAGCTAGAGACAGACATTTTGGGAAAAGTGTCAACAAGTCTATTATAGCCTTTTTCCTAACAAGTGTCTTTAATACACTTTTTTTATTAGTGTGACTATTCCTATGTCTGTAACCTGCTAAGTCTATTCATCTAGGCAAAAAATAATGTTTATTAAAATGTATGTAAAAAATACAACCTAAATAGTACATTATCAGTAAGATAATGTAAAAGAAAGGTGAAAAACAGCTATATAATGTATCTTTAAACAGTAAGTTAACTGTAAAATACTGTGAAATTAATAAAACAAACAGTTCAAACTGTATTTTTCATTAACAGTACAAAGCTGTACATTTCAGCGACAGTTTAATAATGTTAATTTCACAGTAACATAAAGGCAACCCTGCTGCCAGTTCTTTACTGTTATTTTGCTGGGAAACTCTTAACAGAGTGGATCTGTTTCCGTTTTCTTGATAAACAGGATGCAACTTGTTTGAAATGAGGCGAAGTGGAGCAACAAGCCAGTCAAAGTGAAACCACACTGCCAAAATAAAAAACATTAAAATGCAGGCAATTCCCCTACAATATCAATACCATTTGACTTAATATGATATCATGTATTGAGTGAACGTGAATCTCTGCTGCTATTTGTCTGACTGACGGATTGGATTGTCGTTTTAAATTCTGAATAGTTTGTTTCCTTATTGCTTTGTACTAATTTGAGGTCCTGCAGCTGTGTGCGTAATATGGACACACCCAGGTAGCCTCAAAGTTCAGCTTGGTTTTGAACATGCAATTTGTTTTACTCGCCACTTGAATTTATATGTAATCCTCTGTAGTCTAATGCAAATATTGCCAGTATTGATCAAAGAAAGTAAATCCTTATCCTTCTTTCCAGTGTCCATACCCATATATTACCTTTTACGCGCGCCAGTATTTTATCACCGCCTATTTACAACATGAGTTATGCCTGTAGGGTTGCTTATAAAAAGTGCATTTTAGACCACAAATCCTCCTCTTACCTGCCATCACTCACACACCTCAGGTCATAGAGTCGTATAGAAAGTTCAACGAGTTTTCATTCACTAATGTTGACTCCTCCCTGCGTAAAAGCTTTGCCTGGAGATGTTTGCGTCAAGCAGCCTACGTTGCGTAACTATTACTGTTATAGGCTGCCTAAAACAACACGGAAACATCTGGAAGGTCCAGATGTTGGCCAGATGACAGGTTAGAGTCATGATCTGATAGTGTGGGCTGTATTGTGTCTTCCACACAAAAACAGTTTGTTTTTTTTACAGTTTTTATCAAGAAATTTTAATTTTTTTGTCTGTATTTCAAAATGACAGAAAAGAAATGTAAAAATTACATGTTTCATTTGTGATTTATTTAAATGGTCTTAGATTTACAGTATTTTTTGTAATCACAATCGTAATTATCTGTATTTAAGCTTTTCTTTATTATTTTTAAAGATAATTATTCTGTTTTTTTAGAGGTTTATGACTCTATTTTAACAATTCATTTATGTTAGAAGAAAAGGATTTCATGGAATTCTAAAAATATTTCTTGTAAGGGTAAACACAGGTGTAATTGATAAAATGCATCATGGTCCCGTTCTATTTAGTGTCACAGCCATTCTACCACAACACCAGGGCCCTGGCCCACCTAAATGGAACAGGGCCATAATTAATGTTATTAATTACACCTGTGTTTACCCTACAATGACATGTCAAGATGGCTGCTGTGAAAAGGGCCTATTGTGCATGCTGGTTCACTGTCATGACTACAAGGACACCTGCTGTGTGTTCCAGCACCCATACTACCACACTAGTTAGTATGCCAGAAAAAGATGTAGTATGTCCTAGTACATAGTATGTCAAATGTTGCATTTTGCAGTATGCAACCCAGCATGCTTTTCTGGCTATTCTGACCCACAATCCTCTGGATATATTAGCAAGAGGGTCCAAGTTCAAGACACAATGTTATGAGGAAGTAGTATGTCCCAATTGTATGCATACTGCATGCAACAGTACGTACTTTGTAAGGGCAGCTGCAGTATTAAAAGTAAAAAGAAAACATACGCGATTTGGAACGTAGCCTTGATTACAGCAGAGTCATCATTATTGTTACTAGTGCTTTTCTTCGATGGCAAGTCAAAATGTTTGCTGATGAAAAAGGTCTATTACATGACTCAAATTGTGGTCTCTCAGAATGACTCATTGTGGGAAGGAGTCAACAATGAGAAATGTTGACAAAATCATTTCAGATTATGTTTTTGACTGAATTTCTCAATATTGATAATGTGACATCATAATATGAGTATAATGACAAAATAGGTCGAAGTATTAGTATGTCACCTTACACTGTTGTAACAGTTTGGGCTTTAAAGGACATATTTTTTCATATAACTTTTATTGCCCTTGGCCCTCACAACATGATTTTTCTTGTACGACCCCGGCCTTTACTCTAACGCCACCCTCTGGCCATGTTTTACAGTAGGCCTACACTTCCTTCCAGTGGTGGAAGAAATATTCAGATCCTTTACTTAAGTAAACTAATACAATACTGTGAAAATACTCAACTACAAATAAAAGTCCTGCATTAAAAAAAAAAACTTACTTAGTAAACGCATGTAGCTAAGTATTATCAGCAAGATTTAGTAGATTTAGTAAAAGTACAAATTTTTTTGCTCATCTCTAGATGCTTTCCCTAAACAGTTGCTGAAGCGTAACATCCGAGGTGTGCCCCTATTTGCTCGTGCAGAAAACAAAAGAACAACATTTTCCTCTAATATTTTTAAGGATATATTATGTTTGTATTTATTGTAATAAAACAGGGAACATTGCACAATAAAAATCACCACACTGTGCAGGAGGAGGGGTATGAAAAACTGTCAAATAAATTTAGCCCAGTGGTGTAAAAAGTACATTATTTGCTTCTAAGATGTAGTGGAGTAGAAGTATAAAGTAGCATAAGATAAGAGAGATAAGATAAGACAGAACTTTATTAATCCCGAAGGAAATTCTTGTGCCAGAGATTGCTCAAAAATACAACAGAATTACAACAAGTTCAAGTGTATAAAATACAAGTGTATAAAATAAAAAAGTACTATTTCTAGCACCAGTGCCTAATAGAATGACAATTAAGTAAGATACATTTAGTAAAATGAGTAAATAAGATAAGATAAGTATAATAAAAAAAGGTAAAGTAAGCTAACAAACAGAAATATAAGTAATATTGCACATGTTGGACAGTGATATTGCACATGAGAATGTAAAAAGTAGTATTGCACATGATATTGATATTATATTTGTGCTCAGTTTTCCATTTTCATAAAATGGAAATACTCAAGTAAAGTACAAGTAAAGTGGCATCTTGTGTTATAGAATTGCTTATATGTTTTTTATTGAAAGGGTTAAAGGGACTGTTTGTAACTTTTTAAGCGAATAAATCTACTGGGTCGGGACACATGCACGCTCGCATATGCGCGTTCGCGTGTGGCTGGAGTCTCTGCACCTCTGCCTGCTTGCCTTCAGGCACACAGCGCGCGCGTTCGCACTGTCTCGCTCCACCTCTAGATGTAAACGTGCGCTCACTCCACACTGCAGAAGAGTTAGTTTAGAGAATTCAATTCTGAGAATATCTAGTGAATGTTCAGTGGACGTTTGTGCAGAAATAACTGCTGCAGCTCCTCCAGACCAACAGAGGTTTCCCGTGTCTTGTGAAGTGACGGGGCTCCGCAGCGAGAAACGTTATCGTCTCCAACCGGGTGCCAGTGTCTCCCTGCGGGCGCGCTCGGAGTCAATAATGTTTCTCTTCCTGCTTCAGCCAGCAGGAAAAGCCAACACTAGGATCAGCACTGATTCATGGAGAGACCTTCGTCTGGTCAGCTAACATTACTGCCAAGCAGGTGAAATATAGAGTGATATTGTGGTCTTAGCTGACGTGTGTCGCCTCACTGTTTTGACCGATGCTCGTTCATGTCTATTTAGAGTGAGCAAGCGCAAGCCCGACGCTGACTTTCATTGACTTAACGGCCACAGGTGTCGTTGTTAACAAGCATTTCTGATTCTTACAAACAGTCCCTTTAAGTAATTATTTGTTACAATATGTGAGTGCTGAGGTGGGGCTGTTGCAGTGAGGCGCCTCTAGGGGGCGACACAGCTCGACCTGATCTGTAACCTACTAAAAATAAAACCAGAGAAGAAGAACCACTTGGACAAAATGGCTGTGAGACGAAGCTAGCTAGCTGCTCTGCTAATGTAAACAACATCCAGCAGTAGACGAGGAGCTGCAGCGACGACACAACCCGATAGACCTTTAGACACTGCGAATGAGAGTGTATGTTGTCACTAAACTCACACTGTAGACCAACCGAGAGAGCATCTTCATCATTAACATAACGTCATCCAGCTAGTTAGCTTAGCTTAGCTAGGTTAGCTCTGTAAGCAGCTTAAACACTGAGCTAGCTAGCTCTACATTAGCTTGTTGATGTCGCGTTTTTTGAGTAAACTTTGCCGTGTGGATATACTTATCTAACGCTACAACAATATACCAGTCTTTATGGATGATGTGTGAATAAGAGGAGAAGCTGTATTGAGTAGTTATTGTGTTATAGAGTTACTGCTCTGTCAGTAAGAGAGAAAGATAGCAGCTATTGGCTAATAATAACAAGTAGACAGGTCAGAAGCTGGAGACATTCACCAGGTGTTTGACCCTGAAAACAAGATCAGTTAAAGCCTTGATTCAATTAGACATGTTATACGATGCTACAGTAAACTACTGCAGTGTTTTTGACAGATTGGTTGGGTCTGATTAACGACGTGTGGTGGGATTATGACGTTACCAGTCAATGATGTAGAAAGTTGTTCTGCAAACCTGACCTGTCTCTCTTTTATACATGACAATTGCACTGCTTTTGGTCTTTGCATTGCAGATCGTTCTCACTGTTTTTGATTGTTAAAGTTGTCTTGGCTTCTGGTCCCGACAAGCAGTCTCTCTAAAAACAGTCAATGTCAAAAGCTGGAGACATTTACCAGGTGTTTGCACCTGAAAAACAAGTCCAATTAGAGCCAGTCAGTGCCTTGATTCAATTAGACATTTTGGACGATGCTACAATAAACTACTGTGGCGTTTTTGACAGATTAGTTGGATCTGATTATGGTGGGATTTGGACGTTACTAGTCGATGCTGTTCAGGTGGTTCAGGTGACTTTGTTTGTACCCGTAGGTAGATTTGTTTTGCAGCAAAAATAGAGGATGACATCCGTATTGGCAATAAAGTAGAGCACAGACAAGAGACAGACATACCAAAAACATGACAAGGAGTACTCAAAGGCTTACTGGGATCAGGACCCAGAAAAAAAGAAGAAGGCCACAAGAACAGGACAAAAAATGCACACAATAAATGAGAAAAAGGGATAAACTTTCCATAAATATGTGCAAAAGCTGCAAGGACTTATTTAAATGAACAATTGCAACAGGAACAGAAAGTTGTTCTGCAAACCTGACCTGTCTCTCTTTTACGCACGACAAATTGCACCGCTTTTGGTGTCTGCATTGCAGATGGTACTCACTGTTTTGATTGTTAAAGTTGTCTTGTCTTCTGGTCCCCACAAAGCAGTCTTTCTAACTTTGGTGAAGGATGATGAGCCAGCGGCGTGGGATCCATCTGGACCAATCAGAGCTGCTTTGCAAAAAAGGATGTGGTTTTTACGGCAACACTGGCTGGCAGGGCTTGTGCTCGAAGTGCTGGCGAGAAGAAAATCAGCGAGAAAAGCAAAAACAGATTCAAGAAGACTGGGCACTTGCTGAGAGGTTTGTCTGTCTCTCTGTGTGTCCTGTGTACGGTTATTCCTAAAAAGTCAAAAACTATGTCTTTTGTTCCTTTACCTCTTCATGTTGTTGGCTTGCTCTTGCGTCCCTCGGTCCATCTGACAACTATTACAGTTGTACTTGTCTTGTCTTCTCCCTCCCCCCAGGCTTCAGAGAGAGGAAGAGGAAGCATACGCAAGCAGAACTCAGAAGGCCCAATCACAGCCTTCCATCACACCCTTCAGCAAGTTTGAGGAAAGAAAAACGAAGGAAAAGTCCAGCAAAGTCAACACAGTCACAAAGTTTTTTACTCCTTCCACAAAAACACCACCAAAAAAAGGTACACATACTCGACTGCGAGAGATATTAGTCATTTATCAAACCTTTTATTTTTAAAGTTTTCATTGCTGTTCTTGAGTTGACCTATAACTGTGTCGTTATCAAGATGTAGTGATATTTATATTCATTTTGCTTGATGTAAGCTTGTTTTGATCAAACTTTTTCTCTGCATTTTGTGTACCTGTTTTTGATGAACTGTTAACCTGGAAAAACATTATGAAACTAAACCAGATTGAGGTCACTGAAATTTTAGCTGTTCATATTTTCAATCCAACCACATCCCTAGATTTGTAGCCTGATAACCTGCATACAGTCTGGTTAAAATAAGCTATTAAAGTGCAGAACAAAGTGTTTGTATCTTAAAGTAATATCAGATGTCTTCCCCCAGATGCACCTTTTGACTCTCACTCCAGCCCGAGCCCCAGCTCCTCTACAAGCCGGCGTTCCTCTGTGGACAGTGACCATGCGACGCGAGAGTTCATTGACTTTCTCAAGCCTCTGAAGTCTGGCAGAGAGATCTTCAAACAGTGCCGGGCCTTCACTGAGAGCATGGTCTATAAGCGGGTGAGCTAAACTGGATTACTCATTATGTTTTTGTGGGTGAAATGAGCTCATACTTACTTAATAAGTAGAGAAAATCAGGCACGGAAGATTTTTCATCCACCCCCTCCCACTCTCTCCAATATAATGCGGTTGAACACTTTGCCTGGTGTTGATAGCAACATGATCCCTTGGTAATTATTACAATCCCTGCGGTCTCCTTTCCTGGGTATAATAGCAATGAGCCCGTCTCTGCAGTCTGTTGGCATGTTTCCTTTCTCCCATATATTTTTGATCAGCAGTATAGCATGGTGGTTGAGGTTTCAGTGTCAGCCTGCAAGGCCTCTGCAGGGATCTCATCTGGCCCTTCTGCCTTTTTGGTAGTTAGGTAGAGTTCCTTCAGGTTGTTTTTTTTTTCCAGCTGCTTCCTCAGCTTGCTGTGCCAAGTCCTCGTTGTAGTTCCTTTTGTCACGTTTGGCGGGTGAGCTAAAGTGGATTACTCACATTTTTGTGGGTGAAATGAGCTCGTAGGAACCATTTCATTCTGATTTATGTTTGAATAGTTACGCAAATCTGAACAACCTGGTAACAAATTATTTTAACTTAAATTCATTTTTTTGGTTTGGTTTATGTTTTTACTCAAAGGCATACAGCACTTTTAGCAATACTGATTTTCAAGTCAATGCGATTGCACCATAAGTAGACATACTTTCCACCAGTGTTGATCTGTGATACTTTTCCATTACCACCTGTCCTAATTTATTACGAAACACCTTTTACTACACACTGTTTCATCGTAGCAATCACTGAATGAAATGAGGTTCAATTGCTCCAACTCAAATGCCAATTTTATTGTTTTTTGCACGACATTGTCAAATACCTTAAACATGTGTTCTGCAGCTAGTGAAATCTGGAACCAAGTGAGATGCTAACTGTCACACATTGGTGTCTCTGTCTGAAAACAGGTTTTTGTAAATATATAATGGGGAAATATGTTCCTTCAGTCACTGTATAAGTTTTTAGAAATTCAGTTTGTTAGACATCTAAAATTGTCCATTAAAACAGATAAAATTAATCAAAATAAAAATGATGCACAGTATATCACTCGGTCATATTTGGGCTTGATTTCGATATCAGTCCCTGTACCATTAGTGTATTTTAAGCTGAAATTCAATTAAATCTGATCTGAAATGTTGATTTCTATTCCTTGCTCAGGACATGGCTGCTGATGAGCTGTCAGAGTGTGTGCAGGACTTCTACCAGAATCTCTCAGACCGTCTCCACACCCAGTTCAAAGGTATCAACCTTAGACGAATATATACAGTGAATATCACTAACATTATACCGTATATAAAGTCTCTGATCTTTTTGCTTCTGTTCATAGGTTCGTCAGATCATGTAGAAAGCGTTATGGATGAAGTAGAGAAGTACATGATGACTCGTCTCTACAAGGAAGTCTTCTGTCCTGAGACCACAGACGATGAGAAGAAAGACCTGGCCATTCAGAAAAGAATCAGGTTCGCAAACGAAAGTTGTAATAATGCTACTCAAATAATCATTAATATCTCTGCATTCCTCTTTGCGCAAGAAAACAGAATTGCAGGTACAAGAACTTCGATTGTAATCGTTATTGTGTTCTCTTCCAGAGCCTTGCATTGGGTCACCATTGAAATGCTCTGTGTTCCTGTAGATGAGGAGATCGCTGAGGCGTCAGACAGTGTAGTCAAAGCCATTACAGGTAAGTCTCATTATTTTTCAGAAGGCCATGGTAGGACATCACCTCGTCATCTTGGCATTAGAGATTCAATAACATTTATTTTTTTTCTTCTCAAATCTCTGCATCATTTCAGATGTGATTGAAATGGATTCAAAGTGTGTTCCCAAGGAGAAGCTGAGGTGCATCACTCGCTGCAGCAAGCACATCTTCAACGCCATTAAAATCAGCAAGAAAGAGGCTGCGTCTGCCGATGACTTCCTCCCCACGCTCATCTACATCGTGCTGAAAGCAAACCCTCCGCGACTGCAGTCCAACATCCAGTATATCACCCGATTCAGCAACCCCAGCAGACTCATGACTGGAGAGGATGGTTACTACTTCACTAATCTGGTGAGGAAATGAGCACAGGCTGGCATTTATGTGGTTTATTGTGTGTCTCTCTAAGTCTCAATGTTTCCCAATTTTTGAAGAAGTTGGTGTTGTCATATTGTGTGGTGTTATACTGACGGGAAGTTCTATTGTTTTGTCCATCCCATTTATGTCAATGAGGGTAGACTAAATAACAGAAACACCTCTCTGTGTAATTCAATACAGTTCAACAGCACCATAAACTATATCCTCCAAAGTTGAATCAACACCTCTCAAAAAGTTTCAATAAAAAAACAAATACAACCTTCATGAAGGTAGGAGTTACTGCATGACTTTTACATTAGACTGCATTAGTTTTAGCTTGGTGTACCTATTAAACTGGCAACTGAGTATAAATAACATCAACCAGATGTCAGATTTTTGTATCAGTCCAGCTCATATAGAAATTTAGAAGCAGCTCAGTAACAAGTCCAACAGCAGTCTCAACAGACGGTGATGCAATGTAGCCACAAGACATGTCAACATTTTGTGTGACGTGGCTTGTGGCTTTATTGTGAAAACCTCTTGCTTCACTGTGCTGTTGTTCACTCTGGTAGCAAAAGTGGAAAATAAGTTACAGATAAAAAAGACAACTACAAACCTTCGTCACAAAGTACCTCCTGGCATTTACTGAATGTCAGAGTCAATGGAAAAGTCTTAAAATCTCTGACGCATTCAAGGCTTTAAGTGGTCTTTAAAACAATTAAATACATATACTGTATATGCTATTGTTTTGTTTTGTTTTTTCATCACCCTAACGCTTTGGCATTTTACGCCCAATTATATGAGACACAATCGAGAAAAGACAGGAAATAGGGGGAGAGAGAGAGATGGGGAATAACAAGCAACATAGGTATCCAGCCATGAGAAGCGCCTTAATCCAGGTTGTCCATGTTTTACATTTAAATTCATTTTTAAAAGTCCTAAAATATTGTAGCTTTTTGGTCTGTTGTTCTTCTGGTGTTGTCTGCCTTCTGATTGGTCAAAAACTGCTTTCATTTTCATATTTTTGTAAGTGTAAATTGGTCAAGTTCACTCCAAAGGCCTGTGTCCATATAGCGTCTTTTTCCACCAGAAAAGCGCCCACAGAATGCTGGGGAGCACTTCATCTAAGCGTTTCACCGGAAAAGCGCTCAGAGCGCTCTTTTTTATGTTTCTATGACAAAAATATATCACCACTCTTCTTCTCCTTCTCAGCCTTTCTCTCTTTCCTATACTTGTCCCTCAAGTATTTCCATTTTGATTGGCAACGTTCACCTATAATCAGATAAGGGACAATATGTAAAAGGAAGCAGATTGAACATTAACGTTAACTAGTTAGTGGTAATTAACTTAACGCTACTTTAACATAGGGTTTACTGTACAGCTAACAAGCTTATAATGCATATGGTGATAATAGCACAGCAGTCACCAGCAACATTCAGTGTCCGACCGGCCGATGTGCTCCCACAAATGGGCTTTTCGATCTTTGTTATGATAACGTCTGTCTGACATATCATAAAGCTCTGGATAGATAGACATGGCAAAAACAAGCTTCTCCTCCTTTTTCGTGGTAACTATGGTGACGAGTTCCGCCGCATGATTGGTTGCCTGAATAGGAGGGACGGCGACAGAAATTTTCATCTAGAAGCGCTCGGAGTGGCCACCCAAAAAAGGTGGAGCGCTCAGAAAAAAGACGCTGGATGCGGCACTTCTTCTCTAGTTGGCCGCATGCGGCCACATACGCTCTCTCCTAACTGGGAATAATTGAAAAAAAGACGCTAAAAGACACTATATGGACTCAAGTTAAAGTCAAGTCACTTTAAAAGGTCTTAAAAGTTTTAGATGTTGTTGAGAAGCATCGACTGTCCAGTAAAAGCCAAATATAAAAAGAAGTTGTTTTTTTCTGGTTCCATGGACTGACAGGTCCCACAGGTGAGATTTTCTTTTAATGAACCTCCACATCCCCTCTCCTCAGTGCTGCGCGGTGGCTTTCATTGAGAAGCTGGACGGCCAGTCTCTAAACCTAAGCTCTGAGGAGTTTGAGCTCTACATGTCGGGCCAGGCATCCCCCAACTGGCCACAGTCCACTGGAGCTTCTTCCTCCTCGCCAGGCAGCGCGGCTCTCAGTCAGGTCCACAAACGGTTGGACCTGCTAACGGGGCTTGGGGAAAGACAGGAGCAGGTCATGGAGAAGGCTCGCCAGCTGGAGAACGACCTCATCGACTGGACGGACGAAGTGGAGCAGAAGGTGCAGAGCGTTCTGGAGAGCTTTCCACCTGAGACACAAAACCCTACTGCAACCACAGCTGGTGAGACAACATCTGCAGCAGCAGCAGCAGCATCATCAGCAATCGACTCTGATAACGTTGAGAACGAGCACCTGCCCCCACCTCTGCAACCGCAAGTGTTCGCTGGTTGATGTGAAGGGCTCTGCTCAAAAATGAAATCCCCTAGAGGCTTTACTCCACCCTCCCCCCTTTTCCCCGTTGTTAAACGTTGCTGTCCGTACGCACATACAGCAGCCATCTGATATGGATCCCATTTCCACTCCGACCATCTCTGTTCCATCCATCCATAGTCCAAGAGGCCCTGAAGTTACACTGAACAGTAACGTAACTATTGAATTAAAGGAATAGTTTGGCATTTTGGGAAGCACACTTATTCACTTTCTTGTAGAGAATTAGATGAGAAGATCAATAATAGCTCATGTCTGTACGGTAAATATGAAGCTCAGTGCAAAGGAGCAGACCGACTCCACTCCAAGTTCTTCCCGAACACATCTGTTGGTCACTCCACAACGACATCTTCAGTACCTCAGTTCTTCTTCATCCTTGTCATTGTAGTTACAGTTGTGCAGACGGGATAAATGGTTGGATGTGATTTTCTAAACATGTATTCGTCATTATTCCCAGCCTTTCAGACAAGGTTTTTTTGTTATTGTTGTAATTATTCCAGGAGTAAATTGACAAGTGGAGGCTCGAATGGACACGCAGAACCTTACTGCCCAAATAACATCTAATAACTTAACCGGAATTTTCAGTCAAATATGTTTTTGGCAAAGGAAATGGAGAATTCTTGATGATGCAAAACTAAACTTCCCCTCTCTAAAATAACCTTCCAGCTCGTGATCTGTGCTGTGTGTATTTTGCTGTCCTGCAGAGAAATATCCGGAGAGAAAGAGATGTGCGTGTGTGTGTGTTTGGCAGTTGTGCATGCGGTCAAGTGCGAGTGAATGCGAGTGCGTGTTGCATGGACATGTTCCGTTAAGTCATAAAGTCCTCCCAGTTGTGTGTGTGTGTGAGTGTGGACATTGTGGTCTTTTTTTTTTCCATGCCAGACCTCTCACTCCAGTCATAAGCTGGATGTACAGAAGTGATTTTATTTTTCTATAGAGTGGCAGGTATCAATTCTTGTGGATGCAATAGGAGACATCAATCCTGTAATATTTACAGTAGTATTCTCGTTAAAGAACATTGCTTGAAGACATGTTACATGAATTCTGCTGATCGAGTAGTAACATTTTCATCTATTCATTTATATTCTCAAGAGGGTGTCATAAGCATGTCCCATCACAAAAAAAAGTTATTTGTTTGGGGTTTTTTTGCTCTGTCTGTCAGAGCTGTTGGATTAAGTAGATACGAAGTCAAAGTGGATGCTGTTTCCTGTAAACACAAGTCATACAAAGTTGTTCCTAAGGCCGGTTGCTTTACTAACCAATTTAATTTATATTTAAGCACTTTTTCTTCTGTTTGATTTTTAATGCTCTGAATTTAGAAGTACATTTAATTAGGGCTGACCCAAATGCTTCGAAGCTTCGACCGTTGCCATGGTAATCGACCTCCAAATTAGTATTTGAATGCTTCGTTGTTTTTTATATATATATATATATATAAGTATGTAATAATAATAATAATAAATCCCAAAATAGCCCATGAAATAAGGAATAATCCACAACATTATTCATATTCAACATTAATTATTAGTTATTCTCAGACAGATATCGCTGTTTGTTGTGTGTAGAGGTGCGTTCGTGTACAGTAGTGCGGCAGCAGCACTGTTCCTGTAGCTTCAAATACCATCGACTATTTTTCACCGAAGCTTCGAAGCCCAAAAAATGGTATTTGGGACAGCCCTATCTTTAATGAAGGAAGTGATGGCTATATTCAGTTGAAAGGATAAAGGATAATTGGTGAATGATACGGTGTTTTTCAACGGTGTCTTTGTATTTGGCAGTCATGTACTGATTTGGAAGAAATGTTTGGGAGAGTTGTTTGTTTTTTTTCGTTGCTCATGAGCTAAGACTTCCTTCTGTTGCTAGATTTGAATCTTTTTATTCTTATTTGCAGCACGTATAGTGTGCAGTTGCTGTCCAATTTTAGTTTGAGAAAAGACTTAATGCAAACTTAAACAATAGCTTGAATAACTTCATATTGCACTGTATGCAGAAGCCATTTATCAGGTATTTTAAAGAAGTTTAAACATCATCTTTGTAACCTTATAGGTTTGTTATTGTATCACATGGGAGAAAGTAACTCAATACTGTCTTTTATTTAAATGTAACTTATTAGGGCAGTATTGGTTTATTTTCCTCTGTGGGTGTGTGATGATGATTAATAAAAATTGAAAAAATCCACATGCACTCGTGCCCAGTTCCTGTTCATCATTTAGTTTCACGTGACTCGTGATTTTGCAAGCTAGGATTAAATAAAGAGTTGACTCACTGAGAATTTAACTCTTTCTATGTAGTTCTGTATCACGGTAGAGGAATTAAAAGGATAGTAATTGTAAATGTTTAACAAAATATAACATTTCTGTGATTAATTAACCTTTTTCCCCAGTGTATGCTCACATGTTTCCATTTTAGAAACAGTAAATAGGCTCTTGCAGACTTAAAGGTTTGTGAATTTATTAAGTAATTTCAGATTTGCTGTATAATCATGAATAAAAGCCTAAATACAGTGAAAAATTCTAATATTACAGCCACACAAAAAGCAAATCAAAGAGGTAGGAAACAGATGAAGAAGTCTTTAAAATGAATAACACAAAGAATTTAAAAAAATAAAGACATTCAAAAGCTGTATACATTACATATTCATTACAGTACCTTAGTTAGAGTTAGTCTGAGTAAGACAACTCAAGAGGCCACTTTCAAAGTGACACATGCCTCTGTTATTATTCCTCTAGCTGTGTGTTGAAGTACAAAGAGAGACTTTTGTATTAAAAAGAGAAAAGACTAAGTTTGGACTTGAAAAAAAATATGAATCTCTCCTTTATGTATTTAATGTTAAAAATACACAAAAAACACAAAACTAGTTTCCATAGATGATTGAGTTTATTCAATGCCCCCCACCTCATCGGAATAGGGTTTAAAATAACCATTAATTTAGTCTTTCAACACTATATATTGTGATTAGTTTCATTATTCTTCCTATATTTATTTTTCAATGGGCGTAGGTACATTTCAGCTGAAATTCATAAGCAGAAAAAGAGGGTGTGTTACTTTCACTTCCCTTTGTTTTTCACAAAATTTTCCAGGATTGAGGTGTAACTTAGGTGAAGTCAAGGAAATTACAGGAAGTATTAAATGAAGAAAAATCGGTTCACATCATTTCACGTGATGGGTTGACGAATGTGAAGTCAGCCAGACTCAGCAAGATCCTGTTAGGACCTTTAACCAGTCGGATCTTATTGATGCATCGCCTAGACAACAAGAGACTTTGATGATGGTCTTGTGTATTGTAATGCCCATCCATTCTTGTTAACTCTGTTTTTTAAAAAAAGAAATCTTGGTTTCCAGTATGCTCAGTTCAAAGGAAATCTTATGTCAGGAATTAAAGCGTTATTTTTTGAAAAAGGGGATGTCCTGTGTGACCTCAGAAAAAAACTTTATTTTCACTTCCCTCCCTATTAGAGATATAAGAATCTCCCTCAACCTCAGTTTCTTACAAGGAATCGAAATGGACACGCTAATTTCCCTCCTTGGTGAGTTTTCTTCAGTTCATTAGCAATATCTCACAAACTTAACATTCTATTTAAAATATTGTTATCTACTTTAATTTGTCTTACACTGGTTTATTCTTCTTTTTCAGTTCTTTCCACATTACCACAGCTTGCAGTACCTGCGGGTATGTACCAATTATTCTTATCATTAAATTCCAGATATGGCACAACTTCGCATAACAAAGTGTTAACATTTGTAAGCATACTCTATACTGAATCAATAGAATCAATGTGTTAGCTTTATTTCAGCTGAACAGATGACATTTGATTTTAAATAGATTAATTGAACATTCCTAATCAAAACAGTGCAAGTATACAGATGATTCAGATTATTTTTGGGTAATCCTCCCAAGTAAACCCATATGTGTTTGTCTTCGTAGCTCCCATTGTGACCTCGTTCAGAGCTATAGTGGAGCTGGTGTCAGGGGATTCAAGGATCTTCTCTGGAGAGGGTGTCCGGCTGAAATGCAGCGTTCCTGATGCCCGCAAGTCATCCTGGGATTACCTGTGGTTCAGGGGATCTGAGCAGCTCTCACAGATTGGGGAGCACCTCGTTCTGTGGAAACCCAAAGTTCAAGAGAGTGGGAAATATTACTGCCAGGGAGTGAGGGACACAGCAGTGGGAAACATAAACACCCTCCAAAGTCTGCCTTTGGAGATCAACGTGGATGGTAAGTATCATTTCATTAGAAATCTCCTTGATTTACATGTGAGGTCCCTTTCTTCCTCTTTTAACTACTTCTACTTCTCCCGTCAACTCTGAAAATTGGGAACCACTGAATTCTTGCTGCCTTGAACTTCTTTTAAGTATAACATGGTGCCCTAATTGTGTGTTCGTTTTTAGAAAACGTGACAAATTTGCATGTTTTGGTCGTATCTCAAACACGTTGCCATCGGCCTGTTTTATTACTGTGAATATCAATATAAGACCACAATGTGTTATGTTATGTATGTTTGATGTAACTTTCCTCTCTGTAATCTTTGTTCAGGAGGGTGGGCTATCCTGCAAGTCCCACCTCATCCCGGCCTCGTCGGAAACACCTTGGAGTTCACGTGTCGCGTCCGAAGCTCACCCCCACTTCACGAGGTGATCCTGTACAAAGATGGTTTTGAAGTTATGAGACAAAATGGCCTCATCCCACATTTCTACCTGACCAACTTGACTCTTGAGGACCAAGGAATGTATTCTTGTAGGGCTTCGTGGGACGTACAGAGGCGTACACGCTCTGTGATTTCAGCTAACACTCCAGTGCATGTCTCAGGTGAGTTTATATACTAGGTTGCATATACTGAGTTTGATTGTGGTTGCGAAAAGTTAAACATTTTGGGAAATACACTTATTCACTTTCTTGCCAAGAGTTAGATGAGAAGATCGATACCACTTCCATATCTCTCCATTCAATATGTAGCTACAGCTAAGCTGGCAAAATGCCTACCAGCAACTCAAAAGCTCACTAATTAACATATATCTTGTTTTTTTTGTAATCTGTACAAAAGCTAAAGTATAAAAAAAACAATTTGGGGTTGCGGAGTGTTATGTGCTGGACTATTTCTAGGCCGGGAGCTGTAATTTGATTACTTTGTAGAGACTTGTTTACTTTTGAAAGTCACTGCACCCGGCCAAGAGATTCTGCATATTTAACCGCCTGTAAAACCTCAAATAGTGGTTTTTACACCAACATTAAATGCTACAGCCAGCAGCCAGTTACTTCAACTTAGCGCAAAGACAGGAAACTGAGCCGGGCCAGCTAGCTGTTTCCCTCTGTTTCCAGTCTTTATGCTAAGCTAAGCTAACCAGCTGTTGGTTGTAGCTACATATTTTGACAGAAAATATAGTATAGTGTATAGATAAAAGTAAGTGAGTCTTATTTTGCATAGATATGAGAGTGGCATCAATCTTCTCATCTAATTCTCTGCAAGAAAGTGATTACGTGTTTCCGGAAATGTCAAACTATTCCTATAAATAGGATTTAGCACAGTATTTGAATGTGTCACTAATGCCTTTTCTTCTGTCTGTATCTCAGAGGTTCTGTCGCTGCCAGTTTTGGAGATTGTTGTCGACAATGACCAGATTCCAGTAAATAAGATGAAGCTCATCTGCCACCTTGAATACAACGCACCTGCTCCTGCCCCTCCAATACACTACTATTTCTACAAGAATAACAATCGACTGGGAACAGCAACCACTAGGAACCATGATCTGGTCAAACAGGCTCCAGGCCACTACAGCTGCAAGGCCAGGGTGCCTGAGTTGGGCGTCTCCAGGTGGAGTGAACCCAAACCTTTTGGAGAAGTGACAGGTATTTAGAAGTAAATGTAACCCGCTGTGTGTCCTCGACTAAAAGTTTAAACCCTAATCCTCTTCTTGAATTGTCAAAACTGTGAATCATTGCGCATAATTTGCGCAACTTCTGAGGTCAACTTGTCTCTGACCCAATAGGACCACAGACGATGGTATCCCCAACTCTTCATCCCAGAGATCCATGGCCTTTAGCTCCCCCAATCGCATCCCCAGAACTCTCCCTGCCCACTGCACCTGAGCCAGCAGTGAGCATCCAATCCTCAAATCCTCCGCTGATGCCTTCACAGCAAGCGCCAAGAACTTTGCTATCTACAGTCCAGTCTCTTTATCCAACTGCTACTCCTGTCAGTATATTTGAGGAATCAGGTGAGATGCGGAGACAATCAGGTGGCATGCCCGATGAATTAGGCGATATGTCTGGAGAGTCAGGTGACATGCCCGATGAATCAGGCGATATGTCTGGGGAATCGGGTGACATGCCCGAGGAATCAGGCGATATGTCTGGAGAATCGGGTGACATGCCCGAGGAATCAGGCGATATGTCTGGGGAATCGGGTGACATGCCTTAGGACTCTCCAGACACTGTCCTATGTTGACAAGTTATCATACATTACAGACCGTTGCAGAAATGAATGATCCCAAATCAGAGTAATAAAATGTGACTGCCACATCTTTAGCTGATATCAATCATGCGTTCGGGAGCCTTTGTGTTCTCACTCTTTTTATATGATTAATTGTGTAATTGTACAATTGTAATGTGTGTTTTATATATTACCAAGTGTCAACTTCATGATCTCATCTGTACAAAATTGCAAATAATAATTAATGCCATATTGGTTAAAGCAAATAAAGCATTCCATAAATCATACAATATGTACTACTGGATTTTATTTTCAACAAACTCTTTTTACAACCCTATTGTACAGCAATACTGCTTACATATTAGGCGTATTGGTATAATAACATGGACAGTGGATTTTACAGTAGGCATAATAATACAGTTATAGGTCACAGTGATATTCTCTGTATACACATACATCATATATTTGTATGTATCATTTTTTGCAATTTGATATAGATAGACTACAGTGAGAGTGTAGATGGACAGGAAAAAGAGGAAGAACAAAAAGAGGAAGAATGAAGTGGTGAAGGAACTTCTTTGTGAGGGTGTGACACGGTGTCGTGTTGATTAACTGAGGGCAGAAATGCAGATAAACCATCAATAAACACTTCAGGCAATATTGTTCAGGAACACTGTGCAGGTCTTGGAGAGGGTAACGGGTATTCATTCCTGCACACTGGGTGGCAAACATAATTTGAATTTCCTGCACTGTCTTCCTTACTGCTGGTATATTTATTAACAATGTTTGAGTCTACGAGTATATGGACAAGCATCACAACAGTTTCATATACAGTATGCACATTGATGCGGGGTATATTGTGCAATTTTCATCATTTTTGTAATGCATTCTTCCCTTAACTACCTGGGTAGCAATGTGTGTGTTCTCTCAAGATGCCTCACTGACCAATTGACCTCATCAAGGTTGTGTAGATCAAAATGTAAATACATATACCAGCAGTAAACAAGACTTTTATTTTTATTCAGAAGGTAACAGATAAAATATAAAAGATACTAGTGAGCTGATAATACAATAAACTTGATCTAGTTTTTACCAGCCCCTTTAATTGTCATACTAGTGTGCAGTACAGCTTTCAAGCAGTTCATGAGTAATTAGAATAGTGTAGCACTAGGGGTGTCGTGATATACCGGTAATGACATATTGATATCATGTTAATAATACACATATGATAATATCTTGTAAATAACCCAGCACCTCCGAAATCATTTTATATGTACAGTTATGGTTACAGAGTCTCTCTCCAACTCCCTTCACTCATATTTTGAGTGTAATTCATTTGCCAAAAGAGAGACTAAATACACAATAAACAAAGTTTAAGATGAATTCAACTGATAGAAGTATTTTTTTTTTCTTCAAATTTTTCATAGTAATAGTGATAATATCGTTATTGTGAATTCTTTTGGCCACTTTAATCATATAGTGAAAATCTGATATCGTGACAGCCCCTATGTAGCACCACCAGTATTTGTCCTTTCCAGGGATCAAGTTGGACCAGTCCAGTAGAAGATATTCTCAGTAGAGGATCAGATCATGTCTGAGTAAAGCAGGAACCCAGAGAAGATGCTGTCATCCTCATTACTAGCATATGCCCCATTCCAGTCTCTGAGCGTCTCCATCCACACCTGATCCCCCACCGCCAGCCTCAGCACCACCAGAGTGGACGCCTGGTCGATGTCTTGACCGTACAGAGAGTCCCGCGTCCTTACCCGCCGTGCCCCGTTCACCACCAGTGTGGCTCGCAGCGGCTGATTGCGTACGGTGATGTGGAAGGAGAAGACGTAAACCCCGGCGTGGACGCATGTGAAGCTGTTGGAAGTGACATTGAAGTGGTTCTCGTCGTTGTAGAAGACTTTGTCGAAGCGGATCGGGAAGCCGGAGGGAGGGAAGGACTTTCTCGGAGAGATACCTACACTGAAGGCCGAGCGTTTCTGGGGAACCCCTGATCCCTTTGCTCCTTTCATTCCTCGAAAGCCCCGCTCACCTCTCATTCCAGGGTAACCTCTGTCCCCTTTTGGTCCAAGCATTCCTCTTATGCCTTGTGGTCCCTGAGGTCCTGTAAACCCTGGTTCTCCTTGTGGTCCAGGAGGTCCCTGATCCCCTCTGAGGCCTACGGGACCTGGGGAACCGTGCTTGCCGTTCATTCCTGGAATGCCCATCGCTCCTGGAATGCCAGGAGACCCGGTATCCCCTCGCTCACCTTTCTGTCCTCTCTCCCCGAACGTGCCACACTCCCCTTTATCCCCCTTGTCTCCTTTAGGACCCAACTCAACAGCCACTCCTGGAGGTCCAGTTGGCCCGTCTTTTCCCGGCTCTCCTTTCTCACCAGCAGTTCCATTCTGGCCAGGTTGCCCTTTCCCCCCACTCTCACCTTTGACACCGAGCAACCCTATTTCACCTCTCTCACCTTTTGAGCCAACATCACCTGCAAAAGGTAAGGGGACTGTGTCAGAACTGTTGAAGTCTGGAAACAATTCAACAATCATCAAAACAAGTCTGCACCTTTTTGTCCTGGTTTTCCTGTCACTCCCGGTGGCCCGCCTGTCCCACTGCTTCCTCTGTCGCCTTTATGCCCTAAGAAATTGACATAATGAAGCTAATATTCAATTAACAATGTCCAACATAAGCAATATGATTTTTTTTTTTTTTTTATAACTAGTGCTACTATGTGAAGAAGTACAATATATTTAACGGGCCTACAGGGCGCAGACCAAATTGTCAAAGTGAACTGACTATACTGAATCAGCACTGTCTAATGGGCCCCTGGGCGTAACGCATAAAGCCCAGGGGCCCATTGTTGTACAATATTTGTAATGTTAATGCAATGAGCAATCTAAAATGTGTATTTAAGCATATTACACTCACCTTTGTCTCCTCTTAACCCCATAGGACCACTCATTCCCGGTGGTCCAGGTAAACCAGCTGCTCCTGAAAGGCCTCTGTCACCTGGTGGCCCTTGATAAACAAACACAGGCAAAGTTCAAAATGCTGAAAGCAAACTAATTAATTGATTGAAATCAAAAGCATTTTTCTTTATTGCACGCTATCGGTGAATCTTGAGAGAATACCTGCCAAGCCTCTGTCTCCCTTTGGCCCCCTGGGGCCTCTCTCAGGTGGACAGCACTCACAGAAGTTGAAGTAGCACTCGCTGTAGTCTAGAGTGTAATTCTCAGGGCCAGCACCAGGGGGCTCTGTGCGCTCTGTGTGGTACTGTGGATAGACATTTGGATAGGTGGTCCTCTCTGTGGTGGGCGGCGGATGGGGCCTCACAGGATTTGCGCCCGGCACTATCTTGAGAGTCTTGGGCGTGCTGCTGGTCACAGGGCTGTGCACGGTGATCTGAGGGACAGGCTTCTTGGTGTACTGGTACTTTGGCTTCTGTGTTGTCTTAGCTTCAGCGCAGGACACCACAGTGAGTGAAACCACAACTACAGCCACAAGGGTCGACTGATAGGAGATAATCCTCATGGTTGACTGGGATCTGAGAACAGATGAGTTTATAGGCTACGTGACTCTTTTCTCGTTGTTCGTCTGCACTCATTTCATTTTCCATCCACTTTAGGTTTAAAGAGGATACAAAAATAGCACATGCTGATTAAAGCAGTTCACTGTTGCAAAACACTCAGCACTATCGAGCTATCTCTCCTCTCATCTACTATCATTCTCAATATTGTTTCTACACTTCTGATTATCTTTCTCTGTTTCCACTTGCACATGTCCTACACCGTCAATTTCAGGTTGGAGCTACTTTGTTTCTCAGTCATGTGCCATTGTGACTTGATAAGACTGCAGTTTGACCATTCAAAGCTGATTTTGTGGTTGTTTATCAGTAAATTCAGCTGTTAACAATGTTAAAATTGCAAAAGAAACCTGCATCTTCATCATCTTCATCAATTTCAGTACGCTCCTCAACTTAAATATGCCATACTTTACACACAAATCAATCATTTCAATAGGTAACCCATCACGCTGACATTCAACTTTCTGTGCAAAATGTATAATTTAGCAAAATTGATAAGACTCACCCAGTAATGCATAAGTGGTATGGTCATTTATCCTCTCTAGTGGTGGCTTGGACCAGGAGCTCCAGGTCTCTCTGATATCTCTGCCAGGCTTGGGCGAAAGAACATCCCCACCAATGAGGGTGTTTGCTGGAAACAGGGGGAGGTCTGAAATCCAACTATGGCGGGTTGGAGCCGACCCAAGGAGAACCACTGTGCTGTGGCCCATTCTCTGTACCCCTGTTGTGTAGAAAGGTGCTTTTGTGACACGGGATACAGCGTCCGCCAGGAGCACTCCCTCGCTGCGAGCTAGGCGAGGAGCAAAGGCCGTGGGGCAATGGGTCACCCGATATGGGAGGCATTCCTCCAACATCCAACCTACTACCCAGGCTCTTACGGTGGGACACAAAGCCAAGCAAAGAGGGTTCTGTGACAGAGGCCAGGGCACTACAACAGCCTTTTTTCAAGCATATGTTCGGACAGTATTCTGCATGAACTGTTTTTTTACAGATCTTTTACTCGCAGTTGCAAGTTTGAGAGTACACCTAGATATCTGCAACAATTAATTTAAAATGACTTACTACTAGATCTGCAAACTGGCGCGTAGCACAGGGAGCTCAGTATTTACAATCTACTGGTACTTGGTGAACATCCAGAAGAAAGCTTTAGCCTAAAGAGCACTGATAATCTCCTCACTCAACAGTTGCTAAACTTGAGCTGTTTGTCAAAGGAACCAGCTTATCTCCTTTAAATCAGTGCAGTTGCAATGCTTGCCTGCTCACTGTGACCGACTTTCTGCACATGAGCCCCCGAGACAGCTGGCAGCTACATTTGCTAACTATGATTCATACTGTGTTGCTGGACAATGATTCATTCTTAGGGTGTAACAAGATAGCATCAGGTTTTTGTAGTAAAGTGATTTTCTGGTAGCTGTCTAGTTGAAACTCACGACCGGCCAATGAATGAATGTTTGAGCAGTGGACATGCCTCAGTTGTCAAAGACCTCACGTCCTCAGAGGGATCTATGACCAGCTATGAGTGAGCAGGAAGAAGGGAAATGAAATTTGGGAAACGGAGAGGGGTTGATGGTGTGATGAGGAGTTCTAAATAGGAGAAGATTGTGTTTATTTAAACCATTTTTTTATCTTCTCACATATACTTTTCTTTGCCTCCTCACCTCCATTTACAGTACATGTTCTTCTCCCTTCTTCCCAGCAGCTCAGGTGAAGTGTCCCTGGCTTGCCCCCTCCACAGATGGAGTGTGAGATATGCAGCTGAGTCCTGAGAGAGGGGTTCCTCTGGGGTTCTCCATGCCCGACCTCGACCCCGTCGTCTCTCAGCTCCATTCAGACCACACACAACAGCAGCGGTCAGCTTACAGTGCCCAGCTGGTCACAGAGGACCCAGGCGCCGCTCACCTGTCCGTTCATTTAACACTGGCTCCAGCCCTGCCCTCAGCCTCCATCTCCACACACTCTATAGAGCAAGGGGATAAGGAAGAGTTAACTTACTCAACGGATGCAGCCGAGCAGAGAGAGGACCAAAGATGACTTGGATGGATGGAGGTGTATTACCTTACATTAACCCTATTCATGTTAACGAGATCTCGAAGCTGCAGTGAATGTGTATAGAGAGGGTGAGAGCGGGACAATACGATAGAGACTTGTTTAGTAACCAACACAGCAACCAGGCACTCTAGATTATTCCAGTACTAACAAGGCAATAGACAGTTTATTGTTCTTTACTGTGGGGTCTTATCAAAGAAAATCTAGATCCTGCAGAATTAGCAGCTAATGAGTTTGGCAAGAGATCTGCTGGCAGTGAAGACACATCTCATGTAGTCAGTCAGAGCACAAAAACTCTTTCTCCTGCCACACTTTTCCCTCGACAAGCCTCTCTGATGTTAGGGATGGTTTCTAATGCGTTCAAAGCTGCTGGTGTAAACATGAAAGCTGTTTTGACGAAGTCCAACAGACAAAGATCAATGTTGAACAGTATATCTATTTTTCTTTTTGCATTTCTTGGAAAATATTATTGTGTTTTCATTGTTGACTGAGTTATACCTTAGATTACTTTGACATTTCCTATTTAAAGGAAACGCGTGGGATTCATTTTCTTAAACTGATGAAGGCATCGTGGCTTCAAAGCAATAGTTTGACATTTTTCGTCTTTCTTCCTGAGAGATAGATGAAAAGCTTGATACCACTCTCATATTTCTTTGAATAAATAAATATGAAGCTATACTGCCAGCAGCTGATTAGTTTAGCTTAGCACACAGACTTTTTTTTTTTACGTTTTTTTGACATAATATACCATGACTTTTTTTTACATGCTATACTATGATTTTTTTTACTTTTTTTGGTGAAATTTTTGACATGCTATCCAATGACTTTTTTCATGAAATCTTTCGACATACAATACTATGACTTTTCTTCATAAACTTTTTCGACATACTATACTATGACTTTTTTATTTTTTTGACATACTGTACCATGACTTTTTTCGACATGCTATACTATTACTTTTATTTAACTTTTTTTTTTACATACTACACTATGACTTTTTTTTGTTGAAATTTTTCAACATACAGTACTATGACTTTTTTTCATAAATATTTTCGACAAACTATACTACGACTTTTTCTTTATTTTTTCGACATACTATACTATGACTTTTTTTCGACATGCTACACTGTGACTTTTTTGTTGAATTTTCCGACATACTATACTATGACAGTTGCCTCCCTGGTCATCAAGTGTAGTTCATCTATCAGACTCCATGACCCTGTAAATATCAGACAGGTTTGATATCAAATGGTATCAAATTACGAAACCCTGTCCCGCTCCCTTCCTTGTGTGTTTCACACTAAAATTCTTTGTACCTCGTCAAACATTCCTTCTCAGCAGCTTGCACACATTGAGGAAAATGTCCCTCTTTTCCATGACTATACAGCACTATACTCTGAAATACAGTACCATAATGTGAACCAGATAGTCTTAACTAAATGAAAGTATTAGTACTAGAGTGCTTACTGAACTAGATTCAGAGACTTGTGATGATTTTACTTGTGCGATGAATGAGATGTTGTCATCTTATCTGTCCTACTGAGCAAAAGATTATTTCTCTACTTGACCACTTGGTGGCAGACTTGTGTTTTAGGTTTAATCACAAGGATCCTGCATGTACAAAAATATATATCAGCTCATATTATCCCTTATCAAAACCATTATAATTTACAATATCCAGATGGTGATGAATATGTTGCTCTCACAAGGATATTTAGGAGCACGACAGGAGCTGTGTCTTTATGCTGTGACCAACTTTTACTGTGAGCTAAACATAGCACAACATGTTGAAGTGAAAGTGAATTGACTATGTCTAGGTTTGGCTCCAGCTGTGGTTTAACGCCTTTCTGGGCTCAGGTTTTTATCAGGCCAACCACTCCTAGACTCATATTGACTGATTCATAACTCAGATATACTGTGGAGCTGAGAGCTGTGTCATGAGGTGAATTCCTCCTCCATCTTTGATCAACAAAGGATGGCAATAATTGCACAATCACTCTAAATGCCACGGCACAAACCACGTCTGATTGCACCGAGATCAGTCTAGAAATACATCTGGTTCTGACATGCAGTGGCCCATAAAATAATATATTAATTTATCCTCAAACCCTATAATCATAATGGGATCCTGTTTCCGATCTCTGTTGTGGATGTGATTATATTCACAAATCATGTTCGTACTTGTGTCTAATCTAATCTGTGCTTGTTATTTGCTCAGTGTGCCTGTTTTTCTCTGTGTATGAAGACTTTCAGTTGAAAGTGAGAAATCCAACAATTAAAGATGGAAAATGAACAAGTACAGACGCTTGTTGGCTAACAAAGTATTCCTGGGTTATAGTGTAATGGGAGAATTGATTTTTATATCCATAAAAACGTCTACTTATTATGAATGGGTCAATGGTTAAAAGAGTGTTTAACCAAGACACAGTTAAGCAACAGACACACACACGCCCAACAGAGCAAACACTGCTCCGTCAAAACAGGCCTGTTAAATGACACTATAATACATTATAATAACAGGGTATTGTCTTGTCCTGTTTCTATTTTCTTTTCTTTTTTTGATGATAGATTTTTACACAATCGAATCAAAAACTACCCAATCAGATTTGTTAATCACATTCGTTGATCATATAAAACAATGAAAAATGAATCTGATGTCTTTAAAATATAATGACTCTGTGGCAAACTCTTTATTAAGTCGTAAGCTGTTACAGATAATAAAATTACAATAAAATTAATTGACTTTACGCTGTAAATAAAAAGAAAATCTCACAAGGTGCTTATTTCAGGTCATGAAAACAGTTTACGTAGGTATGTGCATGTTAGTGACTTTAGACTAGATAAGATGTCAGATGTCAGCTGTCAGTGTGTCAGTGTGCTGACTTGACTATGACTTGCCCGAAACTGCTTGTGATTATCATAAAGTGGGCATGTCTGTAAAGGGGAGACTCGTGGGTACCCATAGAACCCATTTACATTCACATATCTTGAGGTCAGAGGTCAAGGGATCCCTTTGAATATGGCCATGACAGTTGTTCCTCGCCAAAATTTAGCGCACATTTGGAGCGTATTTAGCCTCCTTCACGTCAAGCTAGTATGACATTGGATTCCTTTGGTTTTCTAGTTTCATATGATACCAGAATCTTCACTCTAGCTTTAAAAATGAGCCCACTACAACCTCCGAAAGAACGATCGTGCTAATGCGTTAAAGAAATTAGTGGCATTAAAACAAATTTGCGTTAACGCGTTATTATCACATAAACTTTGACAGCCCTGGTATTAACACACCCAATACATGTGTTTAATGCATCTCTGAACATCAGACTTAAAGGTGCTGAATACGGGACTGGGAGCATTTCTATTGCCTCTCAACATGGCGACGGCAAGCCGCGGCCCGCAACCCGCAGCTAACGGTGCTAACAGCACAAAACAGTGCAAATGGTGAAGGTGCTGCCAGAGTAAACAGTGTTTACCTGAGGGGGAACCGAAGGGTGAGTGCTACGCTTCCATGACGCCGCAGTCAGTCGGGACGTCGTTATCAGCTGTAACCATCGTATGAGAGCAGTGCAGAGCAGTAGCCGAGCTAGCCAGTGGGGCAAGCTCACATGCACGAATGTGCGCTAAATGCTTGCCAAGCCGGCCCGGCTATGTCAACAAAGCACAATCAAAGTTCAGATTACAACACACACACGGGGGGGAGTGACTTCATTCTCTGTTCAGGTAGACATTACTCCTCTATACCTTTACATAGCAAATAGTTGTTTGCTGCTATATTGATGCTCTGAATATCGAATTTAGCACCTTTAAAATGTATTTTCCGTACTCATAGGTACAGCCACTTCTACCAAACAGGAAACCAACCTAAGACAAATTAAAAATAAAAAGTAAAACATGACAACAACTGATTTTTTAAACATTGTATTTTCTTAACATTGTACTAACAGTATACATAAAACATATGTTTGGTGACTTTCTTAAAGCTTCTCAAGAGAAGTCTTTATTCTTGGTAAAGGATTTGTTAGCTGTTATTATTTGTGAAATAATTGCAAAAGTAATTAGTGAATATAAATATATCATCACAAGTTAATTCAAAGATCATATAAAAGCTGTACGCTGCCGTGTGTGTGTATTTACGTCTTTATTGTTGTCCATGTCAGTCATAGATTGTGGCTAAACTGTAGTCTTAGGTTACTAACATGGAAACATCCATTGTACTGGCACACACCTGGAGAGCTGAACAATAGCTCTCTCTCTGCGCGCGTGTGTGTGTGTGTGTGTGTGTGTGTGTGTGTGTGTGTGTGTGTGCGTGTGTGTGCGTGTGTGTCTGTGTGTCTGTGTGTGCGTGTGTGTGTGTGTGTGTGTGTGTGTCAAAGTGGAACAAGTTATTGAATGCATTAATATTTGAACACTTTCTGGGGTTTCCTTGTAAACAGTGACCTGGTTGCGTTGGCAGTATTATTCGAGAAACGGTCACAGGCCACATGTAAACACAACAGAAACATTACACCACCCCTCTGAGTGTTCTGGGAGCGTCTCAGTCTGCAGATAGCTTTGTTTACACCTTGTCTTTATGGAGATAACCTCTGGCCTCCTTCTTCATGGGATACAACTTAACATGTGAAGTGTAAACAGAAGGCAGCTCTTCAAAGACACTGAGGCAGACTTGCACTATGTTAGGATGACATGAGAAAACACAAGACCTTTTATGTGAGAGGAGAGGAAGTGAGGGAAAGGAAAGGAAAGGAATGGAAAGGAAAGGAAGGGGAAAAGAAGAAAAAAAGAGAAAAAAGAAAGAAAGAGGTAAGCTAGGGAAGGAGGAGAGGAGAGGAAACCAGATTAAAGGAAAGGAAAGGTAATAAGAGGAAAGGATAGAGAAGCAAAGGAAATGAGAGGAGAGGAAAGGAAACAATAAGAATGAAAAGGAAAGGAGTGGAATAGAGATGAGGGTTAAGGAAAGGAAAGGAAATGAGAGGTAAGGAAACAAGAAGAATGGAAAGGAGAGGAACGGATAGGGAAGCAAAGGAAATGAGAGGAGAGGAAAGTAAACAAGAAGAATGAAAAGGAAAGAAGTGGAACAGAGAGGTGGGTTAAGGAAAGGATGGAAAGGGAGAGGAGAGGAAGTGAGGGAAAGGAAAGGAAAAAGAAAAGAAAGAAAGGGAGAGGAGAGAGGTAAGGAAATGAAGGAGGAGAGGAAAGGAAACAAGATGAGAGGGGAAGAAAGGAAAGGAAAGGAAATTAGAGGAAAGGATAGGGAAGCAAAAGAAAGGAGAGGAGAGGAAAGGAAACAAGAAGAATAGAAAGGAAAGGAAAGGAACACAACAGAGAGTAGGGCTAAGGAAATGAAAGGAGTGGAAAAGAAAGAAAAGGAGAGGAGAGGAAATTAAGGGAAAGGAAAGGAAATGAGAGGTAAGGAAACAAGAGGAATGGAGAGGAGGGTTAAGGAAAGGGAAGGAGTGGAAAAGCAAAGGAGAGGAAATGAAGGGAAAGGAAAAGTAAAGGAGAGGAACAGAGTCGAGAAGGCTTCAGTATTTTGGGATGAGCTGCTGGATGAGGGCAGCTACTGGGGAAAAAACCTGGAGGTGTCCAGTTACAAGACATAAACACAGTTACCTGGAGAGTCCCTAAACTGACAACAACGTCTTTTTCCCTCATCCACCATACATGTTGATAATGTTCCAGGAAATTATATTTCAGCACCATTAATGTCACACTGTTCTACCAGAACGTCTGTAAAACAGGTTTCCGCGTATCATCCTTTACAATTTAACATTTAAATAGTGTCTGTGGACATGGTAGGCTTCAGGTAAACAGGGCTTTGTGGGCACAGGTAGGTTGCCTAGTGTCTGCAGCAGGGAAAGCAAAGCCCCTGGGTATTCATCATTCCTGCACTGTCTAGGTAGAACTGGTTTGGTGGCTCTGCCTCTTATTGTGTGAAATCACTTTATGTGGTCCAGCCAATTGTGACAGGAATGTGCGACCCACAAGCCTTTGTTTTGCATTTCAAAGTAACTGCTCTGCTTCACTGAAGGCATAACAGACTTACAGTTTTTCTTATTCGCTTTGGCTCAATTCTTGAACGAGAGTTTTTTGTTTTTTTCCAAAACAATAATTTCAAATCTCTGAACAGTTAGTTTGTTCACAATAGATTTGAATTTCTCATTCATTCAAGCAAATTGCACGTGTTTTGGCACAAAAGAGTGAGTACAATAACCACTTGCACATGGCTTGCTGATCAAAAACTGATGAGTTGATTCTCAGAGAAATTGTCATCTTCTTCACAACTTCTAAAAATTATTTCATCGTTTGAGCCATCACATGAAAAATTATCCATTCAATTATCAAAACCTGTTCAATTTGATGTTTTTGAACTGCAGGTTTTTTCATTGTCGCAGGGTTGTTGTTGTTTTTTTGGCATAAATGTCATTTGGTTGCAAAATTTCTCTTCACTATATATGACTTTACATGAAAGATCAAAAGTAAATTTTACATTTACAGTACACGTAACACATTGCTACACAGATAAATGTACTGTATACGTACAAATGTGCATATCCTTTTTCTATGTAGCTACTACAGTATTGACTTTTCCCTGTAAACTTTGACCTGCTGTTGAAATGGGAATCTAAAAAGCTCAGTGCGATACACACAAAACTTACATTCTGGTATAATACAGTAAGCCGTCATTGTCAACAAAACAGAGATTTGTAAATAAGAAACATTTCCAGGGTTGACTGCCATAGTGAAAAATCATATAAACATTTTGAGCAGTACGGCTCACATGATGACAAAACAACTTTTCATTTTGGTGGCCAGTTTACTGACACAAGAACTGGGTTTTGAAGCATGAATGAAGTGTATTTGCAGACATGCAATAGAGTTGTGATGTCCCATCAAACATTTGGGACAATCATACTTACAGTTTAGAGAATGTTAAGACTGTTACGAGAAATGAGCCAAAACGATCGAGAAAAACTGTAATTTGCTGAGCAAACACAAATTTCAAACCATCAGTATGCAAAACCAAACTAGGATGAGAAAGACAACAGTTGTCCAAGTATCTTCAGATGTCTTTATTTTCTGAATATTGCAATGATGTGTTGCTATCGTGTATAAATGAAACATTCATTTTGGTGAACAGTGAAAAAAAGCTTCATTCTTGGAACAGGAAATGTCTGGGACTACTACAACTGTTTAACAAAACTGAATATGAAATGACACAAACTGGGAACAATATAAAAGCACTTTCAGGTGGAAAAACAAAGTGAAGAACAAAAGGGTATTATTAATGGCCACAAGAGAAACACAGATATAAATTATCAAAAAAAGGTTTGGTAATTGACATTGTAACCAGCCAAGCATTTACCAGTGTATATAAATATATAATAGCATATAAATAAAGTGGATCATGATTAGACTGTGATCAGCGAGCCCTTGACCCAAAGCACAAATAATCAAAGATGATCTGAAGCGCACAACTAAATGCAATGCTCATCACAACTACCAAACACACTACGACTCACTCTCTCTCTGGCTCACTCTCCATAGATCAACTATAGGTGAGGAAAACGGAGGTTTCGTTTTTTTTGTTTTTGGCCGGTCAGGCTTTCATTCAAGCCAATTTGCATTTGCAACAGTTCTGCTTTCAGTTCAGAGGCCTTCGATTAAGTAAAGCTACGTCATTAACGAAGCCAAGCCTCAAACGCAAATGTGTGTTGTATCAATATTTGCTCATGTTCAGTGCTGAGCACACCTACCTGACATACCAACGGGAGACAAAGAGAGGGCTATGCCATTATTTTGTTTTATTGCTCACTTTGACCGGTAAATTCCGGTAAATTCCACAACTGTGTAACAGATCCCTGATCTGCTTTTAGATTTGTTGCATATCTTGGGCTTTTCTATCAACTCTCTCTTTGAAAGATCGGCTACACAATGACTTAAAATTTGCAGTGTACCCTGCCAGTTAGCATTACAGTGCAAAAAGGCAACTAAAAAAAACGGTGATAGTGGTTCTGATACAAAACCATAGATCAACCGGTGACATTAAGTGCATGTTGGGATAAGTACTAACTAACTCCCCTTTTGTCAGAGAGTGATTCACAATCAGTGATGACATGGCGTCACAGATGCAGCAGACAAACATAGACACACACAAACTTAAAGGGCCACTCCGACGATTTTACAGCCTGTAAGGGATCTTTAAGGCTGTGTCTGAAATCACTTGTTCACTACTCCTTATATGACAAACACTCAATAGTTTACTCTGTAGGGAGCAGTAAATTTAGAATTCAGACAATTATGAATCATCGTCACTTTGCGTTATCATTGCTGCAGAATGACACAATGGTAATTTCCACATCTATAAAATGCATTGCATTATGGGATTGATAGTGGACTATTTTTTTGTTCTATTGTTGGAATGTTTGACGGCACTAAATAGTGCACAAATGTCCCACTCTGAATTCAGACACTATAAAATGACAGAGTCAATTTTGTGCACTATATAGTAAATTGTGATTTTGGACACAGCCAAAGTCTGAAAAAACAAACAACCTGGGGGTGTTGGGTGTAAAAGGTGTATTTGCCAGCCAGGGAGGGCCTATGCCAAAAGACCCTATCCAGTTGGATTATGGGAAATGTGGGATCCAGTGTTTTAGGGTTTTGACTTGAGACTATTGGTGCCTTCAAATAAGGTCGTGTTTACCGTGTTCACGAGAAGAGTCCATATGAATGCCCCCCCCCTCGTCGTATTCACCACCTCGTGAGTGGAAAGTTTCTGAAAGCTCCAAGTTCACGAGTTGTGACGTGTTTGTTGACGTTGTCAGAAATTGCAGAGGCTATGGAAGTTAATTTATCGGTACATAATAAGTTAATATATTATAATTTTAGTGGTAAATTGTTTATCTCTCCAGGTCTGAGCTAAATATTGATATTCCCAACGGCCTCATCTTTTTCCTCTGCCATTATGCCTTTGCTTACTGCATTATGTTACCCTCTTGCTAGCTTGCTAAATTGTTAGCCTCTGTGGCTTCTAGACGCCGACAGTAAAGTTAATATTGCCGTTGCTTAGCAGCAGCGGTGTTCTCACGACTTAACCACTTGAACGACCAAGTATATTGTGTACACGACTTCCTGTGTTGTAAACACAACCTCACAAGTTCCATTTGAAGGCACCATTAACCAGTCAGTGAGGGTCTACCAAAAGACCCCATCCAGTTGTATTATGGGAAATGTAGGATCCAGTGTTTTAGGGTTTTGACTTGACACTTAAGGTCATAATCGGCCTCTGCTGCTTCGATTACAACCATTCTCTTTTTAATCTGTCTCCAACAAGTTTTTTAATGGAAGTGACTAAATCGCCAAAATGCCCCTTTAAATTTCTGCAGTTCAAAAGTCATGCTGAAAGAAGAGAGTCCAGTTGTATTTTGTAGTGAGGCAAGCATGCAAATGTAAAACCCATGTATGACCCTATCATGCAAAACCCAGAATTGGTGTATATGCACTCACACAGGACATAATGGTAAGAAAGACAAAAACAAATAGGACAGACAACATTTCACAAGACGTTGAAGGTAATGTACGGTCGTGTGTCTAATACCATGGGGTAAGGCCAGAGGGTTTGGGATGTAAAGAAGATAGTAAGGCTCTGATTTCCAGATCATTTCATTAAGATCTTCATGTTTTCAGTCTTGATTAGCTGAGGTGATGGACCGCTGTGGTTCAGGATGAACGTGGTGTAAAGAAGGGCTCAAGGTGCACCGGGAGACAAAAGGGAATTGTATGGGGACTCGTGCTAATCCACCTAGTCGCTGCCCTTTTTTACCTCCATGTTCTCTCCCTCTTTTAGTTCATGAGTGCCATAGTGCTCTCAGGCTGGCCGCCAAAGAGCCCAGAGAAGAATTTCAGTGCGAGGTGCACGTGGATGGGCACAAAGACGTACGAGGTGTAGATCACCATGGCGATGGCGGAGAAGAAGACGGAGTTGAAGATGGACTTTTCCCAGGGCTCCAGGACATAGATGCCGGTGATGAGCAGGTACTGGTAGTAGAGCCAGGCCAGGTACTCCCAAAAGTTCTTGAAGATCATCTTGCAAGCTGGACGGAAGGAAGGGAAACGGAGGTGGAGTGTTGTGAGATTCAAGCCGTTAGAAAGAAGATGGTATGAAGAAGGATGAAAACACAGTGGTGAAGGTGAGGGAGGAAGACAGAGAGGATTTTGAGGAGAGTGATTACAAGAATTTAATGTAAAAAGGTAAAAAATACTCCACTACAAGTCATTCAAAATGTTACTTTTGTCAAAGTATAGAAGTATTCATGAGGCAGAAGAATGGCCCCTGTCAGTATTTTATATTATTGTATTATCATTACAGATGTATTATTTTATGTTGATCAAAGTAAAGCTACTTTATATATTGTTGGGTAGTTTAATCTCTAACAATGCATCATAATTTATGAGCTAATTATATACATATATTTACATGTAAATCCTTGATCCTCAAAGTAAATTAGCAGACAAATGGAGGGAAGTAAAAGGTACAATATTTTCCTCTGAAATGTAGTGGAGCTGAAGTATAAAGCAGCATTAAATGGTGATACTAAACTTATATACTTGAGTAAATCTATTTAATTACTTTCCATTGTGATTTAATTCTTAAATACACAGTGGACAAGAAGATACTCTCTTTGGAAATAATACAACCACTATGTACAAAAGGATTATTTTATGACGCTTGCATTATGTCATAATAACATGTTTATTTTAAATCACAAATGCTAATAGGCTACTCTCCATACACAGATTAAGATATGTTCAGCCTTGTGTTAATTATCATCCAGTACAACTGGGAAAACAATGGAAAATTATCCTTGAAAGGAAAAAAATAGCCCTTGTGGCTATGTGTTTATCAATAAGGAGGTGTGAAAGGGAAATAGAGGCACACGTCTAGAGACCCTCCAAACCCACAGCAGAGCCCTGAAGGAGCAATCAAGCAGCCCTCATGGGCTCTTCACATCAGGATTCATTTGTGTGGGTCGAGAAACACCAATGAAATTAAACCCAGGGGTTCCCACATGAACATATAACAGTACTTATTTTCTTAGCCCACTTAAACACATGGGACACTTACAAATACGTCTAAGTTGCTATTCTGAGGAGGGCAATAAATGAGCAAATGGTTTCCCTCCCCCAGAGAACATGCATGCAAAAGCCAAAACATAAACTTATAAGGACGAATTAACACTTGTTTTGCACGGGATACAGTGTTTGCAATCAGTGCAACATCTTGCAGCATGAAGCTTTACATGGCTGCAGGCATTAACATTGGCTACAAATGCAGGTGCACTCACCTGGAAAAACACCATAGGCACTTTTTCAATAGCTACAGTCTACAGGATGCAACCAAATCTGTAACATGTTGTTGTACTGCCAATGTCTCCCTGATTTGTGTGCCTTAGGGTGTTGTCTGATTTATTTATTTATTCATGTTTTGTTTTGTTTTGTTTTGTTTTCCTTTCACTACTTATGTTTTTTTGTATTTGCTTGTCTCCATTTTTGTTTGCCCTTAGTTCCTAGTATTGTCTGTTTTTGTTGATATATATAAAAAATGAGGCATGATACACACCCCACAGAAGTCTGTATCACTGACATGCACATGCTTCTTAATAAAGATATTCAAAATAACATGTTGCACTGAAGTTACAACAAGCAAAAGCACATTTAGATGTTGATCAGCATCCTTTAATGTGAATTAGGATGATTGTATTAATTAAAATGTCTTGATAAATAGCTCAATTAACAGGTTTTACGCGCAAAAGAACTCCAGTTTAACTCCCTGTCATGATATAAATGTGCAATTAAGAGGGTATATATCAACTCTTGACTGTGTTTATTAGAAGCTTTACATGGCTGCAGGCATTAACAGGTAGGAGGCGGGGTCAAGTGCAGGTGCACTCACCTGGAAAAACACCACTTTTTCAATAGCTACAGTCTACAGGATGCAACCAAATTAACTTCTTTAACATGCTGTTGTACTGTAGTTACAACAAGCAAAAGCACACTTAGATGTTGATCAGCATCCTTTAATGTGAATTAGGATGATGCATGCATTAATTAAAATGTCTTGATAGAAAATGGGAAAAATAGTTATAGAAATAAAGACATGAGCACTGTATAATTGTATTGACAATACTGTAAGTTATTGGAAAATGTTTTAATAAGAAAATAACCCTGTATATTGCATCATCAATTGTAAACTGAACCCCTCGCTGCACTGTTGCAAGTTTTGTTGTTATATTTGTGTTTTATTTGTGTATGCATAAAAGAAATAAAGACTAAAGTGACAAAAAATAAATAAATAAATAAATAAAATGTCTTGATAAATAGCTCAATTGACAGGTTTTACGCACAAAAGAACTGAAGTTTAACTCCCTGTCCAGATGATATAAATGTGCAATGATCTGCACGTTTAATAGACAGACTATTAGAGGGGATATATATCAGCTCTTGCACTGTATTGTGTAATAACTGAATCCAGATATTGAGACTCACCCCAAGCAGCCGCCTTGAGATCCCTGGATGGATATCAACAACTGATGGAGATAACTACAGGACGAGCCACAGACAACAGCCACAGCCGCTCCGCTGCTTTGTGTCAACCAGAAAGCTGCCTCGCCTATATGTAGTAGGTCTTGCAGACTGTGAGAGAATGACACCACACCCACCAACCTTACACTCACCTGGCTCACAGATCATGCAGGTGGAGCGACTGAGGAGAGGCACAGGAGGAGTCGGTGTCTATGTGGCTGCAGCTCTGTTTCAGCCATGCACAGTCCTTTGCTTTCTCTTTAAACTTTTATTTTCTCAGTCTGTGTTGCATCCTTGTGTGCATCCTTGTCCCACCACCACCACCTCCATGCTGCTGCAGCCAGACACTGCGCCGCAGCACCTCCTCTGACGTAGACAGCAGCAGCAGCAAGATGGAGAAACAAGCAGAGACAGCACAGACAGGCATCACACTGCTATATGCACATATACTGCAGAGTATAGGGATGTTGGAGTTTATAGTCGGGCTATTATATGGACAACAAATATTGAACAAATATGAAATTATGACAGCTTAATATTCATCTGCAGTCTTTGCACAGTCCAGCTGTCTGAAGCTAAATCATTCGCAATAGTGATGGGAATTCAGGCTCTTTTTAGTGATCCAGATCATTTGGCTCAGCTCACCAAGAAGAGCCGGCTCTTTCGGCTCCCAAACGGCTCTTCATTTTATCACTTCTGCCTTTTTATAATTCAGCCAAATTTAGCTTTAGCTGTTTTTACCTATGATTAGTATGTGTGCACATATATCACTTAAATTATTCAATATAATTATACTGAACCTTATAATTTCCAAAATACCATAATTTTACATGCTGCTTCGTTTCCGACTGTCACTCATCTTGTCTGCTATTCGCGCACATCACACTCCTCCTCTCCGTCCTGCTCTGTACCTGTAGACCGTCAGCGCGCCGCCCCTCCCTGCTTGATGGTATGATCCTTCTCTGTTCATCACGTTTGGTCGCACGGACGTCAATAACACAACAGTCAGTCACAGTCAGTGCATGGAGTGCCCGTGGCGCGGAGAAGATCATCCTATCATTCTGCCCTGAATTAAGTAAAGAAAAAAAAAAAAAAAAAAAAGTCTCTCGGACAGGAGCCGGCTCTTATCGTTCACTTAAAATAGCCGGCTCTTTGAACCGGCTCGTTCGTGACCAACACATCACTAATTCACAAACAGTCCTGCTTCTCTTTATCTTTATTGACTTTATGCAAAGACTAAATAAGAAAAATAAACAAACTATAAACACCTGGACCCACTTTCATGATAAGAATATTTTGCAGGCTGCAGGAGTGTTTGGATAAGATCACATTTATGGCAGAGGTTCTCAATCTTTTTTTCAGCCAAGGAACACTTAAAATAGGGGAGACCGGGGGCAATTGAAACATCTCAAATATCTCCAATCAGATATAAAAATTTGAAAAATTAAAAAAAAAAGATTGTTGGTATTGTGTGTTTCGGCAAACCATGGGTGGGATACGTTGATTGTTGATGTTTCTGAACCAAAAAACCTTTTCATGAATACCTTTCATATCAGCCTCATATCTCGCTTGCAGAAACACACAATGATACGTGGTTAATGTCGTGAAATGATTGGTTAGGTTTAGGTAACAAAACTACTTGGTTAGAAAAAACATCATGGTGTGTGTTCAAATAATACATAATGTAACGTAGCAACCATAAAAAGTAACTACATGAATAAATAACAACAACCCTTAGCAGATTTTCTTACGTAACGTTACGTAACAAGCGTAACAATATGTAAAACAACGGTACGTAAAACAACGGTACGTAAAACAACGGTGCGTAAAACAACAGTGCGTTAAACAACGGTGCGTTAAACAACGGTACGTAAAACAACGGTGCGTTAAACAACAGTACTTTTGGTTTCACACGGGATATTATCAGCGATCTGCTGGGAGAAAGTGTAGATTTAAAATTAAAATATTATTTGTTGAACTATGAAGCCTTTTGTAAAAATAAATAAATAAAAAAGATATGATCATTTAAATTAATGAATCTGAAAACTTTTCACGGACCACCTGGCAGAGTGCCACGGACCCCTATGGGTCCCCGGACCCCACTTTGAGAATCACTGATTCATAGGACCAGTCTTTTTGGAGACTATTTAGCAATTTGGGGGGGGGGGGGGGGG